>CABFWB010007518.1:0-13118 GCA_902151455.1 Timema bartmani | reverse complement strand
CAATGTATGGATTATTTTGAATCTAGGTGATGGTGGTATATCATGATAACTAAGATGGTACATAGAGGAGAGAGGATTAGACAGTACAATCAAAGGAAAGCTAATAGTAGAGTTCGCTACACACGAGAACTTACGGGCGCAATTTAGAAAGAACGAACATTTTCTTGATTGGATTATGGCTGTCTATATGCACCAGAGTTTTCTGCTAGCGCTAGTTCAGTCCAGTTGAATAGAAGCGCGCAAAGGTTTATTTGTTCATACTGTATCAATATTCTCGCTATCTGTGCTTTGGGTGAGACCTAGTGTATGGTATTGTGATTTATTTCAAAGAGGAAGACAGTGATTGTTCATTTATGTATGTAGAAGTAAGTGATTCATAAACATTAGTTATTGTACGTAAAAAGACAAAATGAAAAGTTTATAGTGAAAAAAACTCAAGTGAAATTGGATAAGTCGCACCAGTGACTCCTAAAACTAATTTACAGGCACAAGGTGAAACTCTTGCATTGATGTCAACCCTTCTCAACCACAAACTACTTAAGGACAAAGATATAGCGTTCATAAGAAAAAATCACCCTCAATTTCTGAAAACATACCCATGGTTGGAATATAAAAAAATCGAAATAAGCAGTTTTCTGAAAGATTACAAATCATCATTCAACCAAAATTGTATTACTTTAACATTAAAATTAGTATTGACTTTCATCGAATCAGGCTTCAAAAACTGAAAAAAGAGTTTGCAAAATTCAAAAAGCATGAAATATTGGAATGCCGCGGAGATAGCCTGTCTTAAAGTGAAGGCTAGGGTGAATGTTTTGTGCCAAATCTCCAATGCTAGGAAATTAGTGACGGAAGAAAATAAGATAGCTTTGATGAAGATACTGTCATCCCTCATTTTTCTGGCCGTCTAAGGATTCACAGTTCGTGGGATCACTGGTGAGTTAAGCAAGTTTGTAAACCTTTTGAGGCCAAGATTGAAGAAATGTATGAATCATGATTAATTTAAATGGTGTTCTCATAAAATTTGCAACGATATTTTGGAGATCATGAGCCATAACGTGACATGTACTTCGACTTCTTGGGTGACTAATGCAAAACAATACGCGATCTACGGATACGAGACATGTGATATTTCTGTCCAGGAACAAGATTCCATGTGCTTCAGAACTATCATGGAGAATTTCGAAATAGAAGCAATGTTTCTAGGTTTCTATAGAACAGAGAATACCAAGTCTGATACGCTGTTTCATATGGAATTGGATGTCCTTCGCAGATTCAATTTATCAGTCACTGAGTTTTGATGGCGCTAAGAACATGGCAGGAGATTTAAGTGGGGTATAGATCAGAATGAAGAGGGAAGAGCCGAGAGCTGTCTTAGTGCTTTGCAAGGCTCATTCTTTGAGTCGTACTGTGTAGAACATGAAGGTAAAGAAAATCAATGGATATCGTAACTCACTTAGCCTGGTCAAAGACATAATACATTTTGTCCAAAACTCTCCAAAAAGGATAGACGTCTTCAAAATACTACATAATTATGTTGGCGACGGATCATCTAGAAATTTACGTCCCTTTTTCTCAACTCGATGGTCGGTTTGATATAAAGATCTTTCATCCATCCTGTCCAATTATAACAAACTCACAATGTTCATGTAGAAATTAACAGAATCATAAAAATCTAACGCTGGGGTCAAAACCAAAGAATTTTTCATTCAAATGAAAACATTCAACTTTTCCCTCCATATTTCTTTGCTTTGCCAAGTTTCCGGCCACATGTATACGGTCAACAATGTCCTTCAAGGCAAATCACTTAAATTTTGGCAAGTCTCATAAATGATTTCTACATAGCTTGAACTCCTGAGAAATTTCAGGATGCATTATGAAGCTTTCTGGGACGATACAAACTCAAAATCAGAACATGTAAGTGTTGTACAGTCAAGCTACCAAGAATAAGGAGAATTCCTCATTTAGATCATGCAGGCAACAGAGATTTTCTTCCATTCTTCTCCCTAAAGGAATTCTACCATCAGGTAGAACTAGTCGATACGATCGTAGAATGCATCAGCACCTGATTCAAGTCAAAGATTATTGACTGCATGGTAAACGCAGAACACATTCTCACCGGCGTTATAAATGAGTTTCGGGAGTTCAGTGAACATTTTAAAGATTACATTTACAGAGAAAGAGTGGTTTTACACAAACATATGTTTATCGATATCTTGAAAACTAGGAAGAAAGGGGTTGGCAGTGTGGAAAATCATTTTGACTTTCTTCAGAAAAGCCGGCAAATAAATGAAATTCTTTCAGAGCTGGTGAAGTTCATCCAACACTTCCTGATGATCTCTGCCTCAAGTTCCACAGCAGAAAGATCATTTACAAGCCTGAGGAGACTAAGAATCTACCTGAGATCAACAATCCTCCATAAATGCCTAAACTATCTTGTTAGTTTGAAGATCCACTGAGAGGAGACCAACTCCTTAAATACGCACTTTATTGATAATTAATTCATATCTAGGGCAGAGACCCGTAAGTAAACCTTCACTGTAAAGATCTGAGCTGAAGTTTATAGAATATACATATCGTTACATTTACCAAAGAGTTCAAATAAACACACATATTTCTATTATTTACTGGCAATTTATTTACAAACTTTGCTTCCAGTCTCAGTATTCTTCAAAATCTGGTTATTATGACCGCTATTCATCAACATCGATTAAGGCTAAACCCTGATTAAATTGGAATTATTAAAGTATTTTCCGGAATTCCTAAACATAAGTAAACAAAAATAAAGGCATTTGAAAACACACTCGGTTCAGTCAAAATAAATCAGGTATTAGAACTAGCCGGGGTTAGTAAATAAGTATGGGGGCGTTAGAAAATGTTAGACTTAAGTGCCCCGTGAAGTTAAGTGGGGACTTACTTGCCCCTTCACCATTCCCTAAAAAAAAATTAAGTTGATACCTCTGGACGTGACACAACATAGGTACTACCCACAAACGACAAATGACATCTATTATTGTCAACCTTGAGCCCCGACTACATGATCCGTATCCGTAAGGTCCGTAGTCCGTAAGAAGTAATCGACTCCCCAGTAACAGATTGCTCTTTCCACAGATTTCCGATCCGTATGTCATCAGTCCTTAGCATTCCGTAGAAGTTGGAGCAATTTTAACTTTTTTAAGGACTGTCGTTACAGATGGTCTTGGAGAACATTCGCTGCTAAACAAATAAATTAACATCTATATATGAATAGAAACAAAAGCATCAATGATAGTAAAGGAAATGGTTGTCATAATCTTGAAGTATTGTATTTTCGTGTATCTACCTTTAGTAACAAATAAAAATAACATCAATATATTAAGTATATCGTTATAATAACGAGAAACACCAAATAAAATTATGAAAATTTTGATTAGGTTTATATAACTTGCTGATTTTTATTTCAATGATTTTGATTGGTCAACACATTATATTTTCACGTTGGTTATCATGATATCACGTGATTAAAAACACGAGTGGTTGCACAAAATTAAAAATCATAGGTAAGTACTAATGGACTATAAGAATACAGAGCTTGTACCCGAGGATTTACTGACACTTCAAGGAAACTATCAACTGTCCAAAGACAGCTTGGTTACAGTGCACTAATATCTATTCATCTTCACAAATATCTTCGATCAGAAAAGTCCCACAAGCAATTCTCACAACCCAAATTGAGTTAGGATAACCAGCCTAGACCTCACTTAGGGGGACAACCAAACTCTGGGGAACGATTCCACTAGTACTTACACCATCGGTGCCCCTCACCTGCCCATCGGCGATGGTGGGAGATTTAACATCCCTATTGGTCTTTACCGATGAGGGATATTAAGAAGAAATCTACTCACTTCCTCAATTTATACTAAACGTGACAGGTATCTATCTAGATTCTCTCTTTATAAAACATCTGCTTAAAAAGGGTTCGTACATAAACTATGTAACGCTGTTCTTTTAGCACCGCGTCTTACTACCCGTTTCAATACCCAAACCTAAGGTCAGTTACTTACTAACTCTATGGCACTAGGAACACGAAAGTTAATTGCCGCACACACAAAATTACGCCACCTATCCCCATCTTGAGCTAGTTCTATCCAGTCCACCTCATTACACCCCATCCCTATCTTGAGCTAGTTCTACCCAGTCCACCTCATTACACCCTATCCCTATCTTAAGCTAGTTCTATCCAGTCCACCTCATTACATCCTATCTCTATCTTGAGCTAGTTCTATCCAGTCCACCTCATTACACCCTATCCCTATCTTGAGATAATTCTATCTAGTCTACCTCATTATACCCTATCCCCATCTTGAGCTAGTTCTATCCAGTCCACCTCATTACACCCTATCTCTTTCAGGTCCATTCTAATTTTATCCTCCCATATGCCTTTAGGTCTTCTCAATGGTCTCTTCCCCATCGGGTTTGTCAATCAATACCTTGAATATAGTTCTAGAATCTCCCATTCGCGCTGCATATCCTGCACACTGTAATCTACGAGACTTGATTATCTTAACAATGTCTTGTGGCGAGTACAGGGTATGTAACTTCATTATGTAACCTCCTCCACTCCCCATTGGACTCATCACTTTTTGGATCAAATATCTTCCTAAATCTAAGTAAATAAAGATCCAATAGTAAGATTACATACATATTTTATATTAATCATAATCTAAGGTCAAACTAAGGTTCCATTGACATATTATGTTCAACCTTGTTTACAGTTTGATTCATAGGAAAGGTGCTGTACCCAACGATCTGATTGAATGTCTGTAAGTGTATCATGACTTCATGAGTGTCCTGTTTGTTGTATGTCTGTGAGTGTAACATGACTTCATTAGTGTCCTGTTTGTTGGATGTCTGTGAGTGTATCATGACTTCATTGGTGTCCTGTTTGTTGGATGTCTGTGAGTGTATAATGACTTCATGAGTGTCCTGTTTGTTGGATGTCTATGAGTGTATCATGACTTAATGAGTGTCCTGTTTGTTGGATGTCTGTGAGTGTATCATGACTTCATTAGTGTCCTGTTTGTTGGATGTCTGTAAGTGTATCATGACTTCATTAGTGTCCTGTTTGTTGTATGTCTGTGAGTGTATCATGACTTCATTATGTGTCCTGTTTGTTGGATGTCTGTGAGTGTATCATGACTTCATGAGTGGCCTGTTTGTTGGATGTCTGTGAGTGTATCATGACTTTACGAGTGTCCTGTTTGTTAGATGTCTGTGAGTGTATCATGACTTCATGAGTGTCCTGTTTGTTGTGCAGAGAACACGTGCGGAAACTGCGCATGCTGATCCTGCAGCTGCCCGTGGTGCAAGGGTTAGTGTACATGATCCTCATGGTCATGTGGGCCGAGGAGGAGGTGAGTGTCTTATTAGTCATGGGCTTAGAAGGGGGGGCGGGAGGAGAGGGTTGTCCGGACACCCACCTCTGGAAATACAGGATTATTAAGATCTCCAGATGAACGATTGTACAGGTCGTAAGGGGTGACAAGACGAGTATTTCCACGCAATGGACTTTGGGTCGGCAACGCCAAATATCGACGCTACGAGACGTCAAAGTTGGTGCTGTATGCACCTGAGAGGTAGGCAACTAATCAATCTTCAGCGCAACACAAGTGGAGTGTGGTGTAAATTATGATTAGTAAAGGTCATTACATTTCCTGACACCACCATTGTGTGTGTCAGGGGGGATAATGGGGGGGTCCTCCTGTGTTGGTTTGTGTGGCGTGCTGCATGTGTTACAGGTGTAGACAACGCCAACTTTGACGTCTCGTAGCGCCATCGTTTGGCGTTGCCAGCCCCCAAGTACATGAAAACAATGATCTGCAAATTGTGTGTTGATATTCATTGTTACATGAAAACAATGATCTGCAAATTGTGTGTTGATATTCATTGTTACATGAAAACAATGATCTGCAAACTGTGTGTTGATATTCATTGTTACATGAAAACAATGATCTACAAACTGTGTGTTGATATTCATTGTTACATGAAAACAATGATCTGTAAACTGTGTGCTGATATTCATTGTTACATGAAAACAATGATCTGTAAACTGTGTGCTGATACTCATTGTTACATGAAAAGGATATCGAAATATTAGGCCAACTTTCTAGGGGACGCTCCCTAGAAAAATGAGCTTTCCACGCTCTTGATATTGGTTGAATGTGAGAGGTTGTAAGTACATATTATTAAAGTTTATTCTAGCAACCCGCCTCAGTGGCGCAGTTGGCTAATGAGCTAGTTTCGTGTTGAGCTAGACTGCCGAGGACGGGGAGATCGAGGTTAGAATCTCGGTCGGGTGAACTTGGGGTGGTTTTTCCTAAATGGCACTCCACACTCCCTCCACGCAAATTCAGGTTCACTTCCTCTATACTCAACCTTCTCAACACCTAGCCTATTAGCGTAGATAGTAATTGTAACTCCACACATTACCACGGCAGTGTTGTAGTTAGGGGTAGCTATCGTGCACCGTGTAAAAAGGGAGTTAACAATGAGTTATTATCCAGTGAAAAGTAGTACACATAAACAAAAGATCTCTTGAAAAGTCTTTTTCTTTCTCTTTATTAAGTTTTCTATAAGCTTGGTATAAGAGTGAACAAATAAAGAGGCATTTGCCTGGTTAGAGGATGGAAAGCCATCATTTAAACTTGTTCATAGAGAAGCTGGTATTGAACCTTCTAGCCTCGCAATATTCCAAAAGTTTTTTTGCACATACTTTTATCGACAGTCAGGATTTCTAGGTGAGGTGATACAATCATTCATAATTATTAGAATAAAACACATACATACCTAATCAAGCCATTCCCTTATAAGGTAGACAAGAAGCTGTACTCGTACATATAACTCAAAAAACAATAACTTCATACTTTCTTCCTCACTAACTTTCTTCACACTTCCCTATCCTTGCATACTCCCTTCGCTTCAACAATATCCACACACCGAGTCATACATGCTCTTTATTCTTCAAACTCTTAACGTTTTTATTTTTCACACATTCGCCTAAAACATTTTACTACATCTTACATGTCATATCCTGAAAATTGAAACCTGGACACGGGAATCGAACCCAGAACCTTTGGCTTAATACGCCAATACTCTAACCACTGAGCTATCCAGGAATCGTCATCTTACATGGCCTACCTCTTCTTTTTGATTCACACACTCTACCTTCATATATTTGCTTCGTCATTCGATCCACACTCATCATCTCAACATGTCCAAATCAACATAAGGCACTGCTTTTACACTGACCTATTGGGTTCCTTTTCAAACCACACTCCTTCAGCACCCTTTCATTACTAGCTCTGTCCTTACAAGTTTTTCTACATAAATTTCCTAGATACATCATTCAAACCACATTCACTTTGCTCTTGTGTTTCTCCTGACAAACCCACGCATTACATCCATAAAATAATGTTGGCGTTAACACACATTTATATACTGCCATCTTTGCCTCTTTCTATACTACTTCATTCTTTGCAATAGTCCACATACATACTACTCTCCGAGAAGCATTCACACATATGTTGGTTTCACCATCCATCCTTTCATTATTACAGAAGATTCTGCCCAGATTACAGTTCTTTTGAATACAATGTGATTTTAATAATTTGTTAAACGCTGGGTCTTAGGAATTTGTTAAACGCTGGATTTTAGGAATTTGTTTTATAATAAACTACATCAAATCACAGAGGAATAGGATTATCAATCTTATATAAGAGTTGAAGAGCGAGGCAGGCACCAGTGTACATGAATGTTCTCTAGACAGTTTGATTAGTACTATACAATTATACATAATCAAATTATAACTATTTCATTCTATCCGCTTTGTTGTTCTTGGATTACCAAACATTAGTTGTGGATAGTCTAAAAGTGCAGCTAAATGGGCATCACTAAAAAAAGCAAATGATCAATGCAAATTTAAGGATTTCAAGGACTTTTATGTTCCAAAAGCCTTTAGCCTTCATATTCACCATCCATGTTTACATATCTAAATTATTCAGTTGTAGGTTTAATACTTAAGGGCCGAGCCCAAGTTTTTTGGGTTTTTTTTACCAGCCTTTGATGAAATGTTAAAATAACATTCCTAGATATATTTACGTTATTCTAGATGATAAAATAATACCTGCTGATTTAGCCAAGCATCCACATCATCTGAGATTTAAACTTTTAGAGAAAAAATAATGGCATACTTCTTAAAACTTATGTTTTTTAGTGTTGTGTTTTAACTACCTGTTTGGTTTATAGGCCTACGCTCATTAACTAATCACGCTAATGGATTTAGGGATGAGGGAAGTTCATATTTAGAGAAAGTGTACCCACATTTACTTGGAAGGAGAGTTGAAAACAATTTTGGAAAAACCACAATTAGTACACGAACCTCGATCTCCCTGTCATTGGCAGTCTAGCTTACTGCTAGAGTAGCGCCTTAGGCCATGTTACCACCGAAGTGGGTATGTTTATTACTAAACATAATCTATACTTGCATTATGTGCGTACACAGGGTGTATCCATATATGTGAGAAGTAACTGGGGTATGTATATTAGACCTCTAAACAACATAGAGAATCCTTATTAACATAAAATGTCCTATGTTCAATGGTTACCCGAGATAAGGCCTTCTAAGGTTCTACTGAAATCGTTAATAGCACTACTTAATACACACCTGTCCGTATAGCTGCAGCCCTGCCTGTGTACCAGCAGTGATACGGCACTTACAAGAGGTGCAACAGGTGTGTATCAAATAGGGATATTAGCAATTCTAGCAGAATCTTGCAAGGCCTTTTCTCGGGAACCATCGAACAGAGGACATATGTTCATAAATACTTTTTGTGTTATTTAGAGGTCTACTCTCCTCACTCCATTTTCTTCACACATAAATCGATACACCATGTATGTTATATGGGCTACCTTACGCAGCCAGTGTACATATATAAATTATTTCGTGTGTAGAACACCCCATTTAATAATGAACTGTGTCCTGTGTTCCAGAGCTTGTATCAGGTGAACTACATGTATCTACAGCCCGTAGTGGTGCTATCTATCTTGTTCGGCATCTGGGGGATTAGTATGACCATCAAGATGTTGGCTGAAGTACTCAAGGACCATCACATGCAGGGGAAGTTCTTGGTGCTCCAGTTTGTATTACTTCTGGCCAAGATGCAAGGGCTTGTGTTCCGTATTCTTGTGTGGGCAAGTTTGCTGCCCTGCAGGCCTCCAATCACACCAACCGTCTATGCTAACTGTAAGTTCATGGTTTGTCTTGAGTGTACTGAGGTGTGTTTTGAGTTATTTAAATCTTAAATATATTGAAAGGGAGGGGGCATTATTTGTACGCTCTGGCTTATCACACTTTTAATCCCCAAAAAATATTGTTGGGTACCTTCTTCAGTATTAAATTTAATTAGTTGAAAAATGACACCTGGGACATGCCCCAATTCTTTATCACTGACCTATCCAAGATTAATCTTGTGTTCAGGGTCATTCTCCACTCATAGTTTGAGAAAAGATTAATATTATTATTGCTATTTAAAAATAGTATGTATTTAAGTTCTATAAACACGCTAAAAAAATTTTTTAACAATGAAAAAATTAAGGAAAGTCTTCCACCAGATTTATCTTAGAACAAAAGTTAGATAAATCAGAATACAAGTGATTACGCAACAACAAAAAATGAACGGTTAAAAATAATTCTAAGTTCACTTTAATAATCTTAAAGCAAAGTCACATTTACCTAAAACCAGACTTAACTATGTATTGTATACTTAAAATATAAACTAAATATATTTAAAATAAAACATAGGTATTAAAAACTGAGTGTACTTCCTATGCAAAGGTCATATGTGCAAACAATTGCACAGATCAATTATAAAATACATTCTCTTTTTTTAACCCCATTCAATGAAGTCAAGTACTTTTCTCTTTTTTCTTTGTGGCATAAGCAAAATATTGTTTAGTTGTATGTTACTCTTTTCAAAGTAAAGTAATAACACAGAAGGACAATTTAGAAAATACATTTTATTTTCTATATTCAACATTGATAACATTTTAATAAACTACCATATTTGTTTTGTTTTAAGGTATTATTATTATTATTATTATTATCTAGAAAAGTTACATTTGCAGATCACATGACTTGAAGTATGATTTGAAAACAATTTTGATATCTTTGGTGACTATTATAAAGGGTTCTAAATACTGTGTTATTAAAATATTGATGAATGGATATGAATCTTAAAATAAAATATTAAATCACACCTATCAAAGCTATGGGTTGGGTTACCAACTATGGACCCTGTACATTCTAAAAATGTATAATGATGACTGGGGCAGGGATGAAGAGGAGCTATCAATTTTTTTCCCCATTTTTATCAATATGATTGCTCTCCTCAGTACCTTTTGAATGTGTACTGGGCTAAAATCAATTTTTGTTGCAAAACTCATCAAATATTGCAAAGTATTGCACTTCCCCAACCCAGCTACATAATAATGCCACCCGGCTGGCAATATTTTCTGGGGAGAACACTGAATAGTTATGATGTTTCAAAAATAGTACATTTGGCCACAATAAGTAAAAAGTAAGAATATGCTGTTTTACCACCGCAAAAAGAGTACACATACTCCTAAAGGAATACAATAAATTAACCCTAGCTAAAGACAATAGTTAGTGTAGTGTAAGAACACTGGTTCTCGACATCAAGCAGGTATATGGTACTAATGTTTAGATTTAATTTATAATATGAAAAACTCATTTTTAGAGATTAAAACTTTGTTGAGCACTTAAAAAAAAGTAATAATATATTATTTTTTTTTAACTAGTTTTAAAATGTGGTTAAATAAATAAACCAATTTTTAAAAGAACCTATCCATGTTGGTGAAAACATAAATTACGTTTTATAAAGTTTGATTGCCGTTGAAAACTTTCATAGCAAGATAACTTCAGGAAAGCAAGTATAGTAGGGCCCCCATATCCACAGGTAATACGTTCCTAGAGCTACCACGGTTACGTGAAACCATGGATAGTACCGAAATATTATATAACGTTATATTCATGTAACATACATAAATACGGTGAAGTTTAATTGATAAATTATTCACAGTAAGACATTACCAACATTAAATAAAGTAATAATAACGTGTACTGTGCACTTCAGTGTACATTACTGACAGTGATGATGATGATGATGATATGATAACACAAGGCTCATAGTAAGCGCATTTGTGATTCTAATAGTATAGCCGGTTCTCGCTTGGTGTGTAGTTTGAAACTTATGAACCAATTTTTATTTAGTTAAAAATAAATAAAATTTGGCAGCGTTAAGCCGTGGATAACTGAATTAGCGGATACATGGGCCTTACTGTATATTCAAAACTACAATACTTTATAAGATGATCAGGTATAATTATTAGAGTTTTTGTGATTGGTACAGTGATCTACAATTCCCTGATGCTGGCGGAGATGGTGATCCTCGGGATTGTCGCCAGACTGCTGTACAGGAAAGAATTGCCAGACCTTGACTTCATAGAGTCGAGGACCCAACCCCAACAAGTGTATGCGGTGGGAGATATTTGCATAGCTTCACCAGAGAAGATTTTAGCCTCCCAAGAACACAAGACGGCAATGGAGCAGGATAATAACAACGTAGCATGAGTGTTTAGCGGCAAAGATTATTTTAAATTTTGAGTTGTGTCCAACAAGATATTCCGGAAGTTCACAAAGTTTATGTCGAGTTCAATAGAAAGTGTGTTAAGGAGCAATACATATTTTGTATTTAAGATAAACAATAACTAAGCATATTCAAGCAAAATGGAAATTTGTAAATTTTCTACAAGTTGCAGCTAATATTAGTTTAAATGATAAGATTAAAAATTTTGAACAAATTGAGGATATGAACCCCACATAAACATTCATGAAAAGTGTTACATAGAACTTTAGTTTTTAAGGGTGCAAAAATAATTTTTAGAGGTCTTAAATATTATGTTCAAATAAAGTGAGCTAGCCTAGATGAGTTTAGATCAAACACTGAAACTTTAAATTTGAATACAAAAGTTACCAAAACCTTATAATTCACCGGTATACTCTATAAACAATATAAATAACCAGATCATTAAGTGTGTTTAATGAGATTCTACCAGTAGTTCTGGGATTCTACTGATAAAGGTCTTCACTTTAGAATTCTACTACTAGTCCTTCATTCTGATTCTTGTGTCTGTGTTAACAAATTGTGTAGTACTAATTATCTTACTGCTGAATTGACTGGACAAAACAGATTTTAGAAAATATTTTAAATATAATAAAAAGTTGAAACTGTCTTGTGTTTGTAAAAGGTTTTTTTTAATTTTTTAAAAATGGTTGCAATTATCGCACCCCTAAAGAATATAGTTGAGTCACAAGATTATCAGTGTTTGCTGCCTTTTAGCCTAGCAGATTTCAACCAGATTTTAAATTTCTAATAATTGGTTAGACTCTTATTTTAACTACTATGCTGTGGAAAATGTTTTTTTTTTCTCCACTTTTATATATACCTCTATCATCAGCTTCAGCAGTCACTTTAACAAGAGAAATGACATTGAGTGGAACAAATTATATTCCCTTACAATGAGAGGCTTAACAAACACAGCCTTGTGATAGCATGCAATGTTTGGCTGTCAGTGAATAGAACATAATAATAAGTTACACTTGAATGATTACATGAAGGAGGAAATATGGCAGGAGCTCCATGTTGTTTATATAATTACTTGTTTTAAAGTTTCGTCATATAACAGTTTAAAAAGTATAAGTATGTTGAAATTGAACATCATAAACAATACATTTCAAGTGAAAGTTAAAATAAAAAACAAGTAACGGTAGGGTTGCAAAACTGCTTAGAGTTAAATAGACAGATACTTCAGTAGGTAGTAGTAAGAATTTTAATTAGACATATAGGTATATATCAAAATGAGGAAATAAGCATATAATCGATATTGGTGTACAGTTATAAAAATAATTACATAATATATACTTGCATTAATAGTTTGTTAAAATAGCAATTCCTTGGTAATTTGGTTAGTTTTGATCAGCTTCATTTTTATTTGAAAAAAAA
>CABFWB010007517.1:0-24206 GCA_902151455.1 Timema bartmani | reverse complement strand
TGTTCTTTTACAAGTGTTGGTAACCTAAAACCTAAACATATGATTTTTGAACTGTCATCCAGGTAAAGACCTATCGTGAACGAATTATAGATATATGAGATTATACATGAGGCATAATAGGAATCAAAGTGCGGTTCTCTGAATTCTTAACTTGATGAATGTGAATTCGAAATTAAAGTAATACTTTTTAGAATCTTTTAATATATTAAATTATTATTTCACTCATCTTTAGTACACAGTGCCCTGAAGACTACAGAAAAGGATTCAATGGTGCAACTTATGGTTCAATCTGTATTAGCTAGTTAAGTTAGGACAAGCTCTTATTCACATGAGGGGTGGAAAAAATATTTCAGGTACAAGATCAGCCTATCCAGGGTGATAATAAAGATCGCCTCACTGGTGGACACCAAATGGATATAAACTCAGTTCATTGGCCAAATTTCAAGAGTTCAATACTTGTTGCTTGATAAAAATTTAAACTATTAACTTAATATATTAATAGTAATAAATATTGTATGTTATAAACATTTTGGTCACGTTTTGATGAAATTAACTTTTTTTTTTAAATATCAAATTTTGCTTTAATGATACTTGAGGAAGATGTACAAAACCTTAACTGAATATTGTTATATTAAACATTTTTTTCATGTTGGTTTATGTTAACATACATTATAACATACTAGCTTTAATAGTGTGTCTATTTTCTTTTTTAAATATTTATTTGGGAATAGAACTAATCATGGTATAAAGCGAGAAAAATATCCAATCTAGACAGCACACTTACCTGAATGATAACGGAGTAGAAATTGTTTGGATAAGAAAACTAAAAAAACCCAAAAAAAACACCATAAACTCATTTTTAAAGACAAACTTTCAGTGCCACGGAGAAATTCTTCAGGTGAATAGTCAAGTAAAATGATGGTCTTGATTGGACTGCAAGATTGACTGTCAACAAAATAATGTGTTTGTGTTTAAATAATATCTACTCCAGTATCACTCAGGTAAGTGTAATGGCTATCCCTCCTGATCCAAACCATGATTTAAATGTTGGAAATTTTGATAAATAAGCGGAGCATAGAGAGAGTTGACACAGAACCTGTGAGTTTACCTTGGTTCACAGAGATACGCACTTTCAAACAACTCAGGCATTACCCATACCATGCAATTAGCTGTAAGCAAACCCATCAGGACAACAACCAAACATAAAAAGTGAGTTATTAAATGTCAGTTATAATCACAGTCACATATTTCTCAAATTGCACTAAAAAAATACTGGATAGTTGTATAAAAACTTTACAGTTCACTTTAGAAACTTGGTATGCATAGAAAAATATAACAACTTTTTTTTTGTGGATGTGAAAGCACTAACAAAAATTACCATTCATAATTAATTTTAATTTGAGCTGTTTTGTGAATTGAGATGCTAAGAAGTAAAAAATTATTTTAAAAACAAAATCTTACTACTTTTTACAGTTAAAATGATATCGTTTGTGGTATAAAATATATATATAAAAAGCTTGTTCTATATTAACTCAAAGAACTCCATTTAAAAGAAAAGGGAATTTATACACTTGACAACATTTTTGTGAGTTTTAAATTAAAACATGTAACTAATAATTGTGATGTACTCACTTCATCTTCAATGAAAAAGTTTAGTTGTCCAAACTGTTCAATTTGTCACTTTCACAAGTTTTGGAAAATCACTGAAATATTTTTACCAAAGCTTACCTCTTCGGTTTTTTTTAAAATATGTATAAATGTTAATTAATAATGGCTCCTAAGTTACCTTGAATTAAGCTTTAGATCAGTGCTACACATATACTAAAATCTTAAAAATATTAAGCCCCAAACTGCAAATTTTAACTTGTAATACAAACACATTATTAAGAGTTAATTAATATGAGCAAAGGAGGGAAATAACTTGCACTATTTTTTTTATAGTAAAAATGCATCTTTTCAAGACATTCAATAAAACAAAATCTATATTAGTGATGAGTCATAAATAATCACATTATTGTATATGAATCATTGTAAATTATGCTACATGCCACACTAGCGATCTGAGTCACAGATGTTTGAGGTATTGTGTAGCAGCTGAAGTCAGATACTTCCTTGAAAATCAATTTTTGAAGATTAAAAGTGTTCTTAATATGTGTTTTGCAAAAAATGTGAGTTTAGGAATATTAACAATTTTGGAGCTGCCGCCCTTAGAGAGATTTTAGTAGATGCACTGAAATGAATTTAGGTTTTGAAAAAACGAGCAACCATTATTGATACACATTTATGCTCTATTTTATTAGTTCTAACTCTTAATGAAAGTTGATTATAAAAATATTAAATTATTTATATTAAACCTATCAAACAATATTTTATTCCAATTTTAACCGATTCACTTAAGATTAGAATGGTTGTGTACAATTTTATAATATTGTCAAATATTTAAATTTCTTGTGGTGTGTTTAGTGTTGTCATGGATTAAGTCATAGCTTAAGTAGTGGGCTAATGCTCATTAATAAAAAGTACATTAAAATGCAACAGTAAAAAGGTGAAAAGAGGTGTACCGGTAAACCAAAAGCTGTTTATCGTAAACAAATAAATTCCTATAGTTTGTCTTTTTCCAAAGAAAAACAAATAAATACCTTAATATCATCAAAATAAACAAAACATAAGCCAGTTTAAAATCTCTATACCTATACGATAACACATAGTTATACAAACTTTAATGTTTTTTTTTATTGTATTAATGACATGTTTGACATAATGGACATTTCAACTTAAACTAAAAGTGTGAGATAAGGAGGGTGATTAAAAAGAAATGCAAAAACATTTTTACCAGAGGATGGAAAACCAATTTAAAAAAAAAGTTGTAGTGAATGAATCCTGTTGATATTTTAACCCAATATTCCTACTTATTAAGAGTTCAATAATTGAATGACTCTAATCATTTAGGTATGGAAAAAAAATCAAATTATGAAATACTTAGTTTTTCAAATGAGGTGTTGTTAGAGAGTCCTCAATTTGTGGTGAGCATAAAACTAATGTTAAGTTGATTACTAACCATCTTTTACTGCCATTACACTTTTTATATCATAATTCAACATAACAGCATTATATATTCTAGGTATATTATTTTACACAAAAAGTAAGATAAAAAAACAGTTCAAATAGGTAATGATTTCAAACAATTTAAAAATGAAAACTGGAGCAAACCAAATAATTTATGCAAACCAGAGCCAATATTTTAAATGGTTCAGGTACTTAATGCATCCTATCCTAATTGACCATCCCTACTTCTAGTAAGCTGAGAAAGCATCTATTGAGAGTGCAGGTGTGACAACCCTACAAGAAACACTATACATTGATAATCTCCAACTTACCGCCGATAATGTGTCCTGGAGTTTTGATGGTCCAGCCTTGGCTGCTGTTACTTGCTGTGCAACATTTGCAGGAAAATCCACACGGGTCTCTGGGTTTAGCTCTGAATCACACATGGCGAGGAGATGGTTATCGGGCAACAAGGATCCGAGTCACACTCATGCACTTCAAGCCAGCGGCCAATTCAAGACAACTATTAGCGGGTGGTTTAAAAAAAAACAGTATGACTTTCCACAGCCTACACACTCCATTGGATATGTTTCCTAATAATACAACAACATTTGGAATGTGTGCAGTCTTTCAATCGTGGTTCTTTGAAAGAATTAAACGTAATAAACGTTTCTGTACCCTTAGTCAGCAAATGTTTCTGGGATTACCTTCAGGCAGACATTTAGATTAAGCTGATTGAAATTGACTTTTTTTAAATTGTATCCTTAGATAGCAAGAGTGTCATTGAAATGTTATTCTTTTAATCTTGTGGACTACAAGAATATATTCAATGAAAATATCATCCAAATAAACACTATACAGTGTAAAGACATAATTGATAAAGTATGTTAATTTTTATAAATGAACTGTGGAAACTCAAACTGCATTTGCTAGCATAATGGTTAGTGATTCACACCCCAGATGGGTTACATAATTTGAAACAAAAGTTAAATCAAACAATCTCAACCATACAGTGCATGCTTTGAACAGAAACCACCCCAACACAAAATGCAATTTATATATCTTTTTTTAAACCAAAATAAAATACACACAACCAACAAAGAATGCAAGCAACATTCACTTCAAGTACAATCAGAGGTAACTGCCAATGTGTATGTATGATCTAATAGTTGGGCAAGTGATTAGCACACCCAAATTTGACTTAGGGGGAACTAGGTTCAATACAAGATGGCTTCTATGTGATTCCCCCCCCCTCCCCCACAATGTGGCTTTAAATTATGTTTCTAGGTGAATGCTGGTACGTTTTCACGGAAATTTTCCGATATTAAGGAGGGAGAAAAATGACAATATTTCAATGGTGTTTTCATAGCGAAAATAATATGGTGCATGTTTATGAGAACATCCAATCTGAATTGAAAAATATGCTTTGGGTTATTTTACTGTAAAAGTTAGCTTAACAAATTACCATAAACTATGCAAGGTTTTTTGTGCATTGCGTCTTACAACCGATTCAGTTTATTGGTGTACTTACTCTAAGCGGGTAGGGATGACTTGGTGTATTTCCTAACTAAGCTCTTTTTCTTTAATTATTTTCATTAGGGCACATTTTTAAATTTTGGTTTGTATGTGGCTCACCAATTGGTTATATTTTCCTGAAAAGATCTCTATAATAGCCCGTCAAGATTAAGTGACAGTTTATCAGGAAATTATTCTTGTTGATTCACTTGATTTAAATAAAATCAAACAATACATTAAATTGAGATTGGTCATTTTACTCAAAGTTATAGCTTGAGAGAACGGTAACTATTTATTAATCACCTTCATCACTAAGTTGCCTTAAACATCAGCAGAATTAATAAGATCAGCACAGTTTTTTTTAAGACAGTGTCTTACCACCCACTTGGGTTATCGGCTTATAAACTAATTACGTTAATGGATTAGGGTTGATGAAGGTTAAATTTATAGGACATGTACTTGCATTTGCATGGATAGGGGATGTGAAACTATTTAGGAAAAACCACTTTCAGTACATCCATCCGGGATCAAACCACAATCTCCTCGTCATCGGCAGTCTAGTATATTGCGAGAGTAGCGCCTTAGACCATGCGGCCACTGAAGCGGGTTATAGGTTTGTTATTTTTATCAGCGAATAATAGTACTACAGGTATTTGAAGGAAAAAGAAGGAGCTTAGCTAATTTGAAATAATATTACATTACACTAGGTGCAAGTTAAAGTCAATATTTTCTACACTTTAGAAAATATACATTTTTAATAAGAGGAGATAGTTCAAAAAGGCATTAGATGGGTTAGGTCTAATTTTCATAAGGAGGGCCTTAGCTGACCAATAAAAATGCTACTAGATCTACTTTCATGTATACATTTGTCCAATCATGTGCTCCTTAGCTGTCAGTTTTGATAACGTAGCATTAATAATTGAGTAAAACGTAAATAATTTTGTTCATAAAAAAGTTCACATCTTTTAAAAGGCCTTTACTTTGAAAATTGGACTGTGCCATTGAGGCTTGTGACATCGATAGTGGCACCTAGAACATGACTCCAAGTGATCATAATTATTTCACAAAAGGGGTGTGTTTATTATTTTTCGGTGCTACATGTTGTATTGCCAATTAAAGCTAATCACAACCCACAATTTAAGAATGTAGGATGAAAAAGATAAGGTTTAAGGAGATCCTTCAGAATTCTCATAGACATAGGTTGGAAAAACATCTTCAGTACACCTGTCTGCGATCAAACAAATCCCTAATTGCCAGATCAGAAATGAGATGTCAGTCAAACACCCTGGCACAGAATGGTGATAAAGGATGCTACAGTCATTAATAATTACCATTATATTTGGTGTCAGATACAAAATGTTAACTTTCCATTTTCTTACTTAGCAATTATAGTAGTGCCCTGCTCATATAGATGGTTAGATTCCAGAGCCCCCCGCTGTAAAGCGGAAAATAGCCTTTTTAAACTTTCAAATACGTATAAAATCATAACATGTTTAAAGTATCATATATAAAATGTGCATTAGCTTTTTCAGATGAATGAGAACAATCAAATAAAAACACTCAAATAAAAACAATCAAATTAAAACTATTGAATGATCATATGAGAGTTAATAGTTGAAATTATTTGATAGTGCCCATCACTAATGTATATAGACTGAATTATAGACATAAAATGGCGGCCAAAGCAATTCAATGTGCGCGTCACACTAAAAACACTGTAAGAGCGAGACATATATATAAAATTGAAAATTGCTGCATTAGCAGACCGCTGTAAAACGGGGCCCTACTGTGAACCTTCCCCACAGTGAAATGTTAACTAGGGTAGTGTATGCTATTATCTTAAGGCACAAGAATATTTATTAGCTTTGATTTTTCAGTACTTTAGTGTAAGATAAAACTAAAAATAAATAGAAAAGTGACATTAGATGTGTTAAAAATAAGACATACTAATGCAGAGGCCCTGGTGTTGTTAAATTCATGCGAACCAATCATGAAGTATGTTTATAAAGATGTTATACCAAAGTTTCATAAATTTTCCTATAAAGGAAATTTAAATTTAGCCTACTAAAAGCAAATTTTACCACCTGGACTCAAATGAATCAATCAAAATAGGAATTAACTTTGGTGAATGAGTGAATAAATATACTTATCAACAAAACTACACATTCTTTCCCGCCCCTAAATTAAAACTATTGTATTACACACAAAGAATGAAAACCTAATTTAAACCTAACATGCTTATAACAAACTAAACATCACCCACTACTAAATAAAGGTGCTTGAATTATTAGATAATTAAGTTATACATAATAATTGTATAGTTCTATATGTGATAAAATTATCATATTTATATGACCGAGTGATCACTCATTTATTTAAAATTTAATGTAGCTGAAAAAAAAGTTTCCTCGTGCTTAGTAATTGTTGAGCACTCAATGCTGTAAGATTATTAGCAGCCAAACATTCCAAAAACTCATATTTCCTCCTGTGTTTATAATTTTTTTCCAAAGATTAGAATTTTGATTCAAGATTCGAAGTTAAAGTGGAGATTCAGATTATTAAAATAGTGGATTTGATCCAACTCTAATAATAATTAATAATTAGTGAGTTTAGACTCTTAACAGAAGTTAGGGGTGAACTTGGGAATAAATAACATGTAATTCACCACATGAAAAACTAAGAAACTTTTGAGATTTTTTTTAACTATGCTAATCTTATAGTAAAATTTCCCAGCTTTTCCAGGTTTTCCGGACAAAAAATTATATTTTTTCCGACTACGGTATCTTTAGCTTAGTTTTTCTTGGTAAATAATGTTATTTCCATTTATTACATTGATCACACATTTAAAAAAAATCCTAGCTGCTATTAAAGATCAACATTTTTTTAAAGTTCTTTTTCCAGCTGGGAAAATAACCTAAATATCCAATCATCCTACCAACACTTCACGATGCAGTTTATAGCTTGCAATGATGTTTAATTCAATTTTTTTTAGCCTATGTATACTTTTTTCATTTTGAAAGGAAAAGGAAGTATATCTTAATGTCATTTTATATAAAAAAGAAGTTTGGAAAGGTAATATTTAATACTAGTTAAACTCTTAAATCATAATAATAATAATAATAATAATAATAATAATAATAATAATAATAATAATAATAATAATAATAAATGTTTAGTGACACTGTTTCAAACTGCCTCTTCCCACAATTCATACATAAAATCTGACCCTCACTCATCAGTGCTAGGCAATCAAGGAGTGTTTGCTGATCTTCAATTTAGAGTATATATATATATATACATACTGAACATAATATATACTCTAAATTGAAGATCAGCGAACACTCATATATATATATATACATATATATATAACTTAACAAGAAAATATAACTCAAAGCACCTTCATAAATATAGTATGTGAACAGGGCTTAAAGGGAAATAAAGAGACTAGCTAAAATGTTATAGACACATTAATGGAATACTAATGTTTCTTTACTAAACAGGGCTTTTACAGAAACTTGGTGCACCTAGTCTTTTTTCAGCATCTTTCTAATTATGATAGACTATTTGTATCGTGATTGATAATTCTTAATTCGTATAGTTCAAATATGAATACTCTGTGAACCTTAGGATATAACAACTTAATCTTGGCTGCAGTTGCAGTAAGTTGACCCCTTTTAGTTACTCCAGTCAATTTAGTACAAGAAAAAATTAAATTTTATAGAATGATTATTTGTTGGAATAGGTTAATACTTAAACTTATTAAACTTAATGCTGAATTCGTTTCCATTTTCGTAACCAAAATGTGTCAAAATTTCAGAGAAATTACCTATTTTTCCAAGGGTAGTAAAATAAACCTTCAAGGACATTTTATGTTTCCCAGTTCGCTTAGCAACCGAATATTGCACAAACTTGAAAAAAAACAAACAAAAAAAAACTATATATTTGTAATAATCCAACCATTTTACAAACAAAGTTAAGGCTTTGTAGATAAATCTCTTACCCTACACCAAACAAATAAAGTTTAGTACCTAATTTTAAATTAATATATTGAAACTCTGTTCTGGGAAGAATAAACAATTAAGAAAGTCTAATAGAAATATAGAATGTAGAAGAAATTGAAGACATTTATAAAAAAGTAAAGGAAGAAATAAGTGACCACCTACAAATTAGGAAATGTTGTTATAGCTACTAAAATAGTATTCCTAAACCAGTGTTTGATAAACTTCTGGCCCAAGGACTGAGTTTCTGAGTTGGACTTTAATCCTGTGATAAATTGGTGATGGATAATATTTTTTACAGTATTTTAACCCTATAATTTTATTTTATCGAGACGACTTGTTGTCAATTGTTAAAATTTCTGCAAGAAAAATATCAAAGTACACATAAACGGTCTATATGTGAAGATATAAAAAGTAAGGACATGTCAAATTACAAAAAGATACTTGACATATTTTATAAACATTTCAATAAAAACTCATTAGTACATTACACAAAATAAAAAAATGCAACTTGAGTTTTTTTGCATTGCGTTTTGATACCTGTCCTGGTTATACACGAATTAATTATGATAGTGGAGTATAAATAAACGAGGTATAATTTAGAGGAAATGTACCCATATTTATGTGAAAAATAGTGAGAACTCCTTTATGTAACACCACTATCAATGTACTTGAGCGAGATCAAACCCAGACTACCATGTCCCAGGTCCAACCAGACTAGATGAGCTTGGCATTTAGTCTGTGGGTTGTGGCAGGGGCAACTAATTCAATCGTTACCTCATCATATTTTTTTAAGGATTTCATAAAACAAACAATTTTTTAATAAAAATTATATTGTTATTCTCGCTAAGTGTAATGTATTAAAAAACGATTAAATAATTTAATGATTTTTTTTTTAGCTTGAGATGATATACGAAGTACTGCCGCATTGCCAACAAAGAATGGAACCGAAACCATTCACTGTATTCTCGCAAATGCTAGTACTTACATAGTAAAACGCAAGCGGTTCTTTCGGAGGATCCACTATAGATGTGATTTTCTTGTGAATCTGTTTAGTCTCAGACTTCTTCAGGCTTGGACCAGCAGAACTAATTGATGGTGAAGGAACTACTGTATCCAGACACAACTCTGGTTTAGGTAACGGAGTCTTACTTGACGACTTTGGTTTGGGAGGACGAGTAAGTAACGCAGAGATTCGGGCTAGCTCTGGAGACTCAACACGTTTGGGAGCTACATCCTCTGTGCTGGGGAAGTGTTGAGACTGGTCGGTTTCACTTTCTTTCTTTATCACTGGTTTGATAAAGCTGGAAAAATATAATGGAATATAAGCACAGTACTAACATAACAATTAAATACAGAAGAATGTACCTGGAGTTTCCTGGAACCAAACTAATTAAGGACATCACACTAAAAGGAAGGTATGGTGCTATACACCCTTTTCAAAGTGATTGAATTTTCTAAATTTAGATTTTGTTAATATGGTGGCAAAGTCTTAGTTTTAACAATATAGGAACCAGTACTGACTGTAAAAATGTGTTTCGATACACCCTTCTTGTCACTTTCCAAATTAAAAAATCATGATTTTCTCAAAACTCCATTTTCAATCATTCACCTCTTTTAGTGTGATGTCCTCAAGTGAATTCATATATTAATTTTTGGATGGTCTTTCCACTCCACACTCAAATGCAGTGGCGGATTTACACATTTGCCGCCAGTAGGCTATTCAAATTTTGCTGCCCCTACCGACCTCTACAATGTGTCAGTTCCTAGATTATTTTTACAATCCAAAGATTTAGCTAAGATTTCACAAGAAATAGTTTTTGGGTATATTTCTGAGCTAATAAAAGCTCAATCATGTACTACTAATAAAGCGGGGTAAGGTATGCCTTAATACTACTTACACAATAATGTACATTTGGTTAACGTAATTAAATAATTTTTGAAGTAAACACGGGGCGGGACTTCCCCGTTTGTATCGCCGCTCTATATCTCTCTCGAACTCAATGCCACCAACACCACGCGGCGTATGCCTACAGCACGACCCCGCTTTGGCTCCGTCGCACCACGCCGCGCTCGTGCAGTCAGGTTCGGCCAGACACAGTTAGCGAACGGTTATGTCACTCGTTCCCGCGCCACTACCAAACGCGACTACGCAAATTGTAGAAAAATTTATCTAAGTGGTGAAACATATTACATGTTGAATTGTTTGTGTGGATCTAATAACATTTAGGTATATAAATATGAATCTTTTTAATTCCTGTAAGACAAAAAAAAAAAAATTTTGACCCCAAATTTGCCGCCCCTAAAATCTGCCGCCCTAGGCTCCAGCCTACTTAGCCTGTTGGTAAATCCGCCACTGCTCAAATGAATTTATGGTTTTAAAGTTATTTTTGGAGAGTGGTTTGTCTGTTCCATAAATGTAAAGATTCAGATTTTTCTCAATTCAGAATTTTAAATTTTAACCTCGATTTAAATTTCTACCTTTATAATTTTAATCCTTTCCAATAAACCCAACATTACATTAAAACTAAGGTTATTTATTTATATATTGTATAGAGTTGAGTCAAATCCACTATTTTACGGCACTGAATCTTAAATTCGAGTCTTCAATTTACCTTCAAATTCCGAATCTTGACAAAACTTATGAACATAAGAGAAAATATAAAAGAATGATAGAACATATAAATAATAACTATTTGTTAACTTTCTTTCTTATAATCCATTCGTTATAACATTCATACATTCAGTTAAGTGTTAAATTACTGGTCTGGGGCCCGGTTGTTAAGTTCATCCTATAATTATAATTAGTTCTCAACTGCCAATAAGCAGTATTAGAGCTCTAAAACAAATGTGACTTGACAAATTGATTTTCTTTTTTAAGGATTTGAGGGATTAAAGAGTCCCATCCCTAATATTATACTATAATATATTTGTAAAAACAAAAACAAACAAACAAACTAGAAAGCGCAAGTTAAATAGTAAAAATAGCTTTTACAAAAATGGCCATGTGTGAGGTGCAAAATCACTAGAACCCAAAGGTCATCCTTGTTGATTACGATTTTACAATTTGCTGGTACTTAAGTGAAATGGCAACATAAATGGTAAAGGTCATAATTATAAATTACACCATTCTGAATAACCCAGTTTTAATTATATTTCAGAACTTTAATTCACTTAGATTTCAGAGTTTGGAATCAAAGTATTTGAAATCTTTGATTATTTCGATAGCAGTAAGAATTGAGGGTGTCGATGTATCAAGGAAACTTTTGTTGTTTATTTTTAGCACCGTGTCTTACTACCTGTTCAGGTTTTATGCATTTGTACTAATTACACTACTGAGTTAAGGATGAGAAAGGGTGAATTTTAAAAAGTGTGCCCACATTTGTGTGGTGAGAGAGTGGAAAACCCTTTAGAGAATTCGACCATTAGTCACATGACTCAGATTCGAACCATGATCTCCTTGTCATCGGGAGTCTAGTCTATTGCAATAGTGATGCCTTATACCATGCGGCCACCAAAGCAGGTGAATCCTTAGTTAAATAATCTTTATAGCTCAGGGTAATGATATGAAAGATTCGCCATATTTATGAATAAATGAAATTAGTGTGAAAACATTTAAATGCTGTCATTTAACTCAACTTCGGTTAGAGTAGATACATGCTTACATTTTTCGGGTTGGGGCTTCATCAGGAGTAAGAGGCCTAGGATCTGGTGTAAAAAGTTTCAAAGTGATCTTTGGCACGATAACGTCAGTTGTGCCAGATGGCAACTTTTCTTGCTGCACCTGCAAGTAATAATAAACTTTACTCCCTGCTGATGTCTTTTTATATTAGCTTAGACTTTCTTTTAAATCTAAGCAAGGGATATTTAAATCACAAAAACTGTAAACAGGCTGCATACCAACCTTCAGTGGCTTTAAAAAAATAAAATAGGAAATAAAGTTAAATATTAACATGTAGTAAGCATATGCTTGTACAAAAAATTGTGCATGACTATCAAAGCTTGGGAGATTTAAATGATATTTACTATGGAAAAAGCTGCATCAGATATATTCATACATTTTGATAAATGAGAAATGGGCACAGGAATCGGTGCCTAGGTGCCATTTTTTTAAATTTACAAATTTAATATCAACTGTAAATAAAAAATGTTTTAATTTACTTCTTCAAAAATCAATGTATTGGTTTGTAAGAACACTGCCATGATTTTTCCATTAAATAACTAGATATTGTACATTTAGAATATTCACATATATCTGTTTTTCATTTCAGCCATTCAGTTTTACAGCCTGCTGGGCCCATTTGATAGGGTAAAAGGGGAATGTACATATAAATGATAGCTTTAGAATAAAACCTAATGAGAGGTGTTTATTATGATCAAGTATTAACATTGCTTGAGATGTGGAGAAACTCGTAAGGACAGTCAGTAATGAATGGGTGCTGAAGGAGTGCAGTTTGAAAGGGAATCCAATAGGTCAATGTAAAAGAAGCGGCGTTCCACGTTAGTTTGAGCATGTTGAGAGGATGAGAGTGGACCGAGTGTTGAAACAAATATATGATGATAGAGTTTGTGTGGGCTAAAAGGAATGTGTAGGCTATGTAAGACGTGGCTAAATATTATAGAAGAATGTGTGAAAAAGAGAAACATTTAGAGTTTTGAGAATAAAAGAGCATGAATAGATGTTGATGAAGCGACGAGAATATACAAGGATAGGGAAGTGTGGAGAAAGTTGGTGAGGATGGATTAAGTATGGGGTTGTTTATTGAGCTACATGAACAGAACATGTGTGTGTGTGTGTGTGTGAAAGAAACTGCACGTTTGATTGGAATACATGGATAAGTTGTAATCATTTTATTTAAATTATATTGTTACACCAATAATGGTTTTAAAACATTTGTTTGGTCTTGTATGAAATTTGAGATAAAACAGCACACACATCAATTGGATAGTAAATGTTTTTAATACAGTATTGTGTTGCTGATTCAAACTAACTGGAACAACATATAGTTTTATATTTTCAAACAATATGTACAGAGTCTTGAATAAAGAATATTTTTGTTATTCTTGTATGTAGGTGCATTTGTAACTAATTCCACCAAAGCAAGTAAACAAAGAACTAGTTTCCGAACTAAGGATGAACATATTAAAACTTGCTATAGGCTATACAAATATCTATTGTATTTACCTACTTAACAATAACAATTTATTTAATTACTTACTCTATGGCATTAGGAACTCAAAGTTCACTGCCTCAATTACAAAAGTACCCCACTTATCCCTATCTTGAGATAGTTCTATCCAGTTCACCTCTTTACACCCTGTCTCGCTCAGGTCTATTCTAATGTTATCCTCACATCTGCATCTTGGTGTTCCTAATATTCTCTTCCCATTGGGTTTGCCAGTTAACACCCTGAACATGGTTCTAGATTCTGTTATTTGTGCTGCATGTCCTGCCAATTGTATTCTACAAGACTTGATTATCCTAACATGTATTGAGATGAGTACAGGGTATGTAACTCAACATTATGTAGCCATTGTATAGCCCCATCCCTTTTTAAACCAGATATCTTCCTAAGCACCTTGTTTTTGAACACAGGAATTTTCTCTCTCTGTCATGTAAGGTAAGAGACCATGCATGTTTCACACCCATAAAGAACCAGTAAAATTGTCTAGTATTTTCTGATTTTTACAT
Source organism: Timema bartmani (assembly GCA_902151455.1). Lineage (NCBI taxonomy): Eukaryota > Metazoa > Arthropoda > Insecta > Phasmatodea > Timematidae > Timema > Timema bartmani. The sequence goes on along the minus strand of CABFWB010007517.1, from coordinate 9,953 downwards.
TCCTTGAAAGCAGGCGACTTGTCAACAGCTTACTTACCGAGTAATTGCATACATTTTCCGAATGTATTATTTTCCTAATTTACAATCTAATATCGTTGTTGCTAGTTAAAATGTCCTAACTATTCAAACTTATTAACCCTGTCAAATTATATGTTGTTTTAAATAATCTCTAAGTTTTCGTACTTATCACTACATTATATTTTATAGTGTTTCCACACGCATATCCTAATAACCGCATTGTACCATTTAGTGTCAACCCTTCTCTACTCTCCTGCATTACCTTATTGACATACTCTAAGGCTAGATAAAAAAGTAATGAGTAAAGTGCATCTCCTTGTTTCAACCCAGTATGTATTTTGAAAGTATTGGTTAAGTGACAGCCAACTCTTACCCTCCCATGTGTATGATGATAGAATAGTAGTTTTAACTATTTTTTAGGTGATTATCATGAACTTATATTTACTTGTCACATGACAAAGTTTGGTATCACATTTAGAAGCATTTCTTAAACTATACATATTGATTTTATAATGAGACAATAATTAAGATCAATACTTACAGGTTTATCTTTCTTTTTTTCTGTCTTGTTTTTTTTACCACTGGGACTTTTAACTTTTTTGTTTGTTTTTAACTTTTTTTCAGTTTTTACTTTGTCTTTTTTATTTTTTTTCCTTTTAACTTTGTCTTTGTCCTTTTCTTTTTCCTTCTTCACCTTTTTATGTTCCTTGATTTTCTGAATTAAAAAAAAATTATTGTTAAATTTAGCAGTTAGTAAAATAGTAACTTAATATTATTTTTAAGAAAATTTATAATTTGTATGTAATAAAAAAGATATATACTATGCCTGATTTCATAGCATATAAAAATATTGACCCCACTTAGATTTGAATCAAAGTATATTTCCAAAGGCGCCATTGTCTAAAGCATGGTACATTAATAATTGTAAGCATAGCAACAGTCAATGGAGTAGTTAAATACAGTCAAAATATATTAATTTCACTAGCCATTTCAAAGATTTCAAACAAAAATTGTCATCAGTCTTTTTTTATATAATGGATGTTGTAATTGGCATCAATGTAGGGTGTAGAACACTTAAGTTTTGACACTGTGTCTTACTACCTGCCAGGGCTATCCACATTTATTTAGACTAATGGACAGGGATGAACATGGTAGATTTAAGTGCCACAGCAGCTTTCATAATTATTATAGGTATTAATATTGGAGCTATAATTTATTGACATATTACTATACTAATTGGCGCTAATAAATTGTGTTCCACAATAATTCTTGTATCTTTATAAATTTCACCAATACTTATTAATCAGTTGTTTGATTTTATGGTTGTTTTTTGAATGTTTATCTTGTTTGCTGTGTAAGGGTGAACAACTTGTTTAAAATGTTCAGCACAGAAGACAAAATAATATTCATAGTGAAAATGACGACAATGCTTAGTTTTGTAATTTTTTTTATCATCGCGTCTTAATACCCGTTCGGGTTATGCACTTATGTATTAATTACACTAATAGTTTTAGGGATTAGGGAGGTTATATTTATAGGTGTACCCACATTTGCGCAGAGGGAGAGTGGAAAACCAATTTAGAAAAACCCCCCTCAGTACACCCGACCGAGATTCGAACTTCGATTTCCCTGTCATCGATAGTCTAGCCTACTGCGAGAGTAGCGTGTTAAACCACAAGGCCACCAAAGTGGGTAGTTTTTTATTTAATAGTGTTCAAACATACCTAATAAGTTTTCTTATTATACTGTTCAACTATAAAGTAATTCTCTAACTCAATATTCATACAGGTCCAATGTAGTATTTACTTAAGCTAATGCGTGTTGACAAAAATAAAATGTAAACAACATTTTTACTCGGCACAAACAAATAAAAATTTAATGGTTCAAGCACAAGTTGTAATCAACTGTCCTAAAGTTATAGCACTTGAAGGTTTTATCTTGATCTTGGATTATATTGTCTTGGTTATTTGGCTGAGCAGCATTTGGACAAATCACTCTTGCAATGTTATAAAAAGATTTGCATGCTTTAAAAATATCTGATGTAAATTGAGGCTTTATTCTCTAAAGTAGTTCAAATCTGAGAATTTCTCTTTTATATTCCTGTAGAATTCTCAATATATCTATGGGTACATTTTTTAACCTTGGTTAAATTGTGTGATTGCTGGTTATTCCGGGTTTAACAGAGCTGGAGATACTAGCCAATTTAATTCGGTAAACAGGTTGATATTTTTAAGAACTCTGGGTCATTCCACATCAAATCACCCAGAAAAAAATTATTTGGTTGTATGACTGATTTTGATTTTTTTAAATATTTTTCACACATGAGCCTACATGTTCGAGTAGATAAAAAACATTTTTATTTGAAATTTATTCTTACCAGTTTTTCCAGTACGAACACCTTTCCAACATGGCTAATGCTAAATTTGACATATTTTGATGGTTACAAAAACTAAAATATCTTGGGGACTAAAAGATCTAGAAACTTGGGACAGAACCATTCTTCTGCTCTTAAAGTGAGCTACATTTCATGTCAATGTAAGTATTGCCTAAATGTAACCTAAATGGTTGAAATATAGCCTGAAATTCAACATAAATTTTGTTTAAACCCCGTTTTTTAAGCCTTTTAAAGGGCATGAAGGAGATTAATCTAGATCTTAAAAATTTCACCATTTTTTAACCTACCCCCAATGAATTATTCTGTGAAATTTCAAGACTTAGAGATTTCCCCCTCTTAATCTATTATGTCCTAAACATGGCCGCTCACTCAAATTTTCAAATATTTAGGCCTCAATATCTCAGATGGGGTAGCAAAAAAAATATCTGAAACTAGGGGGAGATAAAGTATTGTATGGTAGCTACTTGTGCTAAAAATTGGGAGTTTTAGACTTGTCAGGTTTTATTTCTGTGCAGTGATTAACAAGACCCAAAATTCATAGATGTAAATTGTGGCTCACCCTTAAAATTGACATCCTTTATTGAGAGTAGGAATTGTAAAGCTGTGATATTTCATTGCAAAGTGTATCAGTGATCTGGTGACTCCTTCCTGTAGGTGTGGTAGGTTCCTTAGCCGCCTCGGTGGCGTAGTTAGCTAACGCGCTAGTTTCGTGTTAGCTAGACAGCCCAGAACGAGGAAACCGAGGTTTGAATCTCGGTCGGGTGAACTGGGGGTGGTTTTTCCAAATAGTTTTCCACTCTCCCTCCACACAAATGTGGTTTCACTTCCTTTAGAATCAACATTCCCAATTCCTAACCCATTAGCGTAATTAGTACTCAAGCGTATAACCCGAACGGGTAGTAGGACGTGGTTCTAAATAAATCCTAATGACCTCTGATAATGGAATCCATGATGCCTGCAGTCAATTTCTGAAAAGATGTTCTTGGACCTGGAGGCTTGAGGAACTTCACATACAGGTCTTAATTTTCACAATTGATATTTTCAATTACAGCAAGCCACCACTGATCATCATGAATACAAGCTATGTCATCCCCACATTTTAAATCAGAATAGATGAAACCAGATTGTGTCGTTGCTATTGGGAGATCTTCATATTCAAAAGATGCAGATGTTCACAGGGGTGGATCCAGATGATTTTCATAGGGGGGTCATGATTATAAATAACATGGTTACTTACAATGTTAGATTTCTGTTTAAAGCCATTTAATAGTTTCTCATTCATATGTGATCTTATGTATGTTTTAAACAGTGGCCATCCTCTCCAATTTTTTTTAAAATCAGATAGTTTTTAAAAATTATTTGGAGTGGCCCTCCTTCAGCAATTTTTTGAAAAATGGTTCAATCTAAAAGTTATGAGTAGTCTTCGCTTTGATTTGATTTTTAATTAGGTTTTTTTATAAGCCATTTAAAGTGTTTCTCACCTAGACATTTTTGAAATTTGAATGCCCCTCAAAGCTATTTAGAGTGATCCTCACCTTAATTTTTTACGACAGTTAGATACCCCTAAAAGATAGTTTTTGAAGTGGTCTTTCACCGACAAAACTTTGAAAATTGAATTATTTCAAAAACTAGGCTATTTGGGGTGGTCCTTTCCCAAAAATTCTTCACAATGACATGCATCTAGAAGCTATTTGGAGTTGTCCTCCCTTTGACATTTTTGAAATTTGGATGACCTTGGAAGCTATTTAGAGCTTTCCTCCCCTAACTTTTTCTGCCAGTTAGATGCTTCTAGTCTAGTAGTTATTTGAAGCAGTTTTCGCTGGCAAATTTTTGACAATAGAATGAATTTAGAAGTCATTTGGAGTTTGTCCATCTTTCAGCTTCATATTCGATAATATCAGAGGATTTGAAATATATCTATGGAGGAATTTATTCCAGGGGTAGGTTAAAAAATGGTGAAATTTTGAAGATTTATATTCATATCCTTCATGCTCTTTAAAAGTCTAAACAAAATTTACGCTGAATTTCAACCATTTAGGTTACATTTTGACAAAACTTACAATGACATGAAATGCAGCCCACTTTAAGAGCAGAAGAATGGTTCCTGTCCCAAGTTTCTAGCTCTTTTAGTTCCCAAGATATTTTAGTTTTTGTAACCATCAAAATATGTCAAATTTAGCATTAGCCATGTTGGAAAGGTGGCTGTACTGGAAAAACTGATAAGAATAAATTTAATTTTTTTTTTTTAACTAATGGAACATGTGGGCAAAATATTAAAATTTTCAAAAACTGTCATGCAACCACCTCTGGGTGAATTCATATGGAATGAGCCCTCTACTATAGTGTACACTCACAGGTTATTCGGAATTTACATAATAAAATTTATTATTTGCTCTACACAATTCAGGAAATAATTTTTATGTCTGTCAACAAGTGCTACTTTTTCTCTTTTGGAGGATCAGTATTGATTAATATTCCATCCTCACACCAGTTATTGTTAAAAATATCACTGTGGGTTTTTCAAGATTTTTTGTGAATTTTATTGCGGTTCCAAATGTTACACCTACCCGCCTCACTCTGAAGTAGAAAGGAGGCGTGGTTTGATTTACTTCACTATTATTTGAGTTACATGTTTATGTTATATGTCTTTTCACTGTCATGCTTGTGAGTGTCTGTCCTCAATAAAGATTATAATTGTGTATCGTCCGGCCAGTGTGTCCCCGTCTAGTCCCTCGTTATTGTAAACTGTTTTTTCCCTTGATCCCTGTCTTCCCATATCCTTTTCCAAGTATCAGTTCCTTTCCACAGTCACAAAAATAACTTTAGTAAATCCATTTCTTCAATTGTCTGCCCACAAAGCGTGGGCAGCAATTTCAGTCCAAAAAGTTAATGGAAAATTTTTATCTTCCTCCCAACCCCATAGATATACCAGCACCAAATGGGCTAAAAAATCCCTCTGGCCAAACCTCTTTTTCATTTCCCAATAGGATTATGTACGATAATATCTGCGTAATCCTGGTGGAGTACTATTCGTTACCTAAACTGATCCTGACGTCCCGCTCGCCTAGATCACCACCATACTTTCGCCCTCACCGGTCCTCGAACCGGGGTATGGTGGTTCCGTGTCCTCACCTTTTTTATCGATCCCACCCATTCCCTTGATGTTCCTTTTACCGTTTTTATGTGTTTCCCTGCATACCATCTTTCTGTTTTTCGTCCTTTGGACTTTTCATGATTTCAAGTCTACCCACGAGCAGTGGACAGAACCAGTAACTTCGGCTGCTGCAATTTTTAATTACCGCCCCTCTCCCCTCAAGTTTCACACACCCTCACACACCCAGTGAGGCAGAAATCGCCCACTGGTTAAAGTTTGTTTTATTTTTGCACCAGGGTTACATATGGGAATGTCAGTGTAGCCCTGGTGTAAAACTATTAATTACTCCGACTGTCCCCGGTGACTCTGCCGACTGGGGTCATACAACCTCTATTTTCTTTCTATTTTCATCTATATCAGCTCCTTCCCTCCACTGTGTTTACCCTCTTTCTCTGTACACTATATATTACTAAGGTCAAAATTGACCCATTATGTGCGATGGGGCGGGTTTTTGTAATATTTTCCCGCCCCTAGCCCAAAGAAGGCAAATAATCAGCCCGCCAGGGCACTAAATAATTTAATTTAGGTTTAGGTTAGGGGCTGGTGTTTACTGTCCTTCAATGTGCTTCCTGTTTTTCATGTAAAATATTAGATGTTTAAACAAAATCAAACTCTTTCAAACAAACAACTGCATGAATGCTTCAGGCCTTTGATATTTGATGTGCATCAACACTGACATGGTAAACCTACTACCAAGCCAGTGGAGTGCTAAACATAACTGCTGTTAGGGTTGCAAAGCTGCACTATTATTTATGGGGTGATTCAAGTAGGGATCCATATCTAAAAGTAACCTTTCTAATTTTCAAGATTAAATTATAAATATTTCCTTGTTTTCAAACTCATTCGTAAATAACCAATTTATTCGATTACGAAAGATTATTTTTTTGTGATGGAGGTATTTGCTCTATCTTCAGAGGAAGATTATGAATTGAAAAACAAAAAGCCTCTGAAACTGTTCTAAATATATGGGAAATTGTTGTTTTATTAATCACTAATTAATTAATAATTTATTATTGGCAATTTTTTATTAGTCTAATATTTCAGTGAAAAAACCCAAATAATATCTTTGTTAAAATCTACTAATAATATAAGATAATTTACTAACATATATTATTAATACTATAACCAATATAATTGTGAAACAAAATATCATAATATTAGAGAAAAATATTGAGTTATTAGGCTACTAATAATTACTAGACTAATACAATTATTGTGAACTAGGCTACGAAACAAATTAAATTAACAATTTAACTCACCTTCTCTCCCGTTTTCTCTTTCACTAACGGTATCGGCTCTACATTTGTTTCCACGGGTTCCAATTTCAATGGAAGAGAAGAAGTTGGCAGGGATGGAATCAAATTTAGTTTTGGTGGTTCCTTAACATCCGCCACATGTTTTTGAGGTGGTGAGAAAAGAGGATGTGTCATCGCAGGGAAAGGTAAGTTTTTCCCAAAGAGTATCGGTTGATTAGGAAATAGGGGATGACCAAGAGATGGAGGAATAAGGCCTGGAACAGGATGAAAATTAGGGAAAAATGGGAAAACTGGAGGAACAAGTACATTAGCGAATCCAGGCATTGGTGGTAGCCTTGGCCCTCCTAAACCAACCATCTCTGGTTTAAAATTAGTTGCCTTGGAAGTGACAGTACTTTGAGTTTTATCTTTGGGCTCCTTTCGTGTTTTAGTTCTACTCTTCCTGGGCTTTTTATCTGGCTCAGGTTTAGTTTCAATTTTTTCTGGGATTGAGGGCATTTCTGGTGTTTTTGGTAAATTTACAGGATAGATATCGTTATCAAACATGTAGTCATCGTTAGAGCTCAAATTTTGATGTGGTACTAGGCTGCCGGCTCTATCTATTACACGAGAAGGTACTGCCTCTGCTGTCTGGACTATAGGACTTACATAAATGTTTGTCTTGGGTGAATTATTAGCTTTGATCAACATTGGCTTATCTTCTGGTATATCATTCACTTTATCAACAACTGGTTCATTAGCGGATGGAGGAACACCACTTGTCTTAACATTGCTATCAGCTTTGTTGATGGGCACAGAAGAACTCTCCCTAGAAACAGAATGTTCCAATTTTTCTGTCTTGTCTTCTTTAATTTTTGTGATTTTTTTAAATATATTAAGCTTTTGCCTATCAGGCTCAGACCGCAGTTTCCCTACTTCTTTAATGACGGAACTTGTTGACACTGGTTGAAACAATGGCGGTGTAATTTGAGGGGGTTTAACATCTTGATGTGACCCAACATCAGAAGTGTCCGACGGAGGTGGTTTAGATTGGGTTTGAGGAGCGTTCACTTTTGAGACTTTACTTCCTACGCCTATCTCAGCTGACATAGTGTGACTCATCATTCTAAGGGCACCCGACTTCAAAGCTTTTAGCTTAGAAAGTTCCTTCATGCTGGCAAGCTTCTTCACCTTAGGACGTCCATCAGTTGGTTTGCTTTCCTTCATCTCTTTAACTCTTTTCACTTTCTTTTTGTTTTCTTTATCAATCTTTTGAATACCCTCGACAGTTTTTTTGACAGGGATTTTCTTTGGCTTCTTCTCTCCAGTAACTTCAGGGGGTACTGTCGGGTAGGAAGAGGGCTGAGGAGAATTAGAGCGGGAGTTGGAGGGTTGTGGAGGGGTTCGAGCTTCGGGGAGTTTGCCTTCTCTAGCCGGAGATATGAAGCCAGAAGTTGTCATCATGACACTGCTGATTTCTCGGAGAGGTCTACCTTCCTCTTCCAACATCAACCTTCAACATTGCAAGAAGTCAGTGACAGTTACGAACATGACAAGTGAATATTAACTTATTATATATAGTAGCCGGCTATTTTGAAGGGAATAAGGGCTGAAAGCATCGTGTATTGTATTTTCCACAATTTATAATAATTTTATTAAACACTCAATTATTTAAATACATCTCATAACAATGATTGGATAGAGATTTGAGTGTCATATAAATATAATTAGGCCTACAGCAAATCAGGGACTTATCGTAATAAAATAACTATAATAGTAAGGTTTTAGTCATGTAGCAATTTGATGCTAATTTTACAATTTGTCTCTACAAGATGGTTTTTATTTTTTGTTTTGAAATTCTACAATACTTTCTGCTGGAAACCCCCTTTAGTACACACAGTCATTATTCGAATCAAGATTTAAAGCTCGACCTATCAGGTCAAAGCCATGTCAGTTTTCTTTTTCTTTTGAAAGTGTTGCCGAAAACCTACCTGGCTCGTTTTGCTGCTGGACTTTCAATCGGATCTCCCGGGCGTTTGAAGACATTAGCCTTAGGGCTTGTAAGAGGTGATGCTACGTCTAAAGACAAGGGTGAGTGCTTACTTGACTGCTCTTCCTCTGAAAAGAGACAACAAAGATAATACAAAAATAAAGAGTTAGTAGCCTAAATTAGACATAGGCCTATAGAACAGACCCTCTCACACCCAACCACTAAATATACGTCTCCTTGGCATATCCGACCATCCTGCTCTGGTGGTTGTTTGTGATTTACTGCTGTTTCACGCATTTGATATGGCTCTTCAGTATATAGAACAAAATCCTACTTCAACACTTGTGGATATTTTGTGGCTAAAGAAGTGGAAAGACTTAGCAGACAAGGCTAGGATGTCGTCTTCAAAATTGAAAAATATTACAGACTTTTTTTCACCAGAAATAGATCAAATATTTAGTTTTGTGTTGCCTTTGTTTTAGTGTAGACTAAAGGCCTATGTAAAAGATAAACACTTCAATATTTTTTAGAAAACCATAATATTNTTATTATCAAACTTTTATTTTTTGTGTTTCAACCATGTCCCAATCCTGTGAGTGATGGATAATTGGGGGCACACTGTATATTATGTATAGTCTACATTAAGGATGTGTAGTCGAAGTCGTGGTCAGTAGCGATTTTGGGTTGAATCGAAGAGGGTAAAAATGTACTGACTCAAAAATAAAAAAATATAATATAATAACAATAGCCTATATGGTTAATATATCATTTTAATTTCACACTTTTTTTATTCTTTAAAATCAATATTTGTAATTTGGATTAACAAATTTCAAATATAATTCACGAAGTCAAAGAAGCTTTTCATGAATTAATCTATATTGGAGAATTCCATTGCAGTAATTTTTTTATTACTAATTAATATACTTTAGCCATTTCTGAATGAGTCAGAGTCGCAGTCGGATAGTAGGAAAATAGAGGATTAGGAGTCCAAGGCTTGACGTAGGTGTACCAACTTTACAGCCCTGGCCTAAATATATACTTTTGAATCAGGATTTTAAGAAAGTCAATTTAACAAACCATCGGTGGAATGTTCAGTGATTGGACCTTAACTTTTAGTACCTTGATATCTGTAATCCATGACATGGTAAAACAGATGTTGGA
>CABFWB010007516.1:0-17986 GCA_902151455.1 Timema bartmani | reverse complement strand
TTTTTTTTTTTTTTACGATCACAATACCTCCCAGGGGTCGAGAGAGTAAAAAAATAGGAAAAAATGGAGTTGTTTCCCGTTAGTTTTACAGTAAAAAGAGTCATAACCAATATTTAACATAATTAAATTATATACTATATAAATACTAGCAAAACCATTGCGATAACGCGCTAAATAAAACAAAACTAGTAATAAAAAGAAATATCTAACGTAATTATAATCCAATTAAATACCCCCTTACACTCTTTACCGGAATCACATTTAAAATATAAGTATCTTCAGAACCTTGTGATTATTGTACCTTCCTTTAGACTTCCAGTTTTCAACTACACTGAGAAGTAGTTGTTTCTATTAGTTTTGTTGGAAATGTTAAGCCCCTTACCCCCTCGTAGGCACCATTATTATAACTAACGCCTAAAAGTATTAAAATAAGTAGAATATATAGGTTTACTATCAATTATTATTACTCATTAACAAATAAACATGAACATATTAGACATTTTCAAAATACTTTTGAAATTCTATGGAAGGCCTATAATTAAAAAAATTACGGTACCTATTTTTTAATTATAGGTGTTATTTGATACAAATAATCTACTTTTTTATTTTTTTTTTAAGAAAAGAGTTTAATGATTACATATTTATACAAATTTATAGATAGATAATTATTAACTTGCTATTTCCTAGTTTGTAGTATATTTTAAAATAAAAAGTGTTCTTAAGTTGTACCATCATTATTAATGTAAATGTTGGTATATTTGTACTCTTTTTATATTTTACAGTAATTAATTTTTATTTTATTTCTTATACAATAAAACTATTTCTAACATATTAAAATAATAAGTATTGAAAATGTTACAACATTTACTTCCTTAAAAAATGGTAAAAATAGAATGAAAGTACGGTTAAAACAGCTCTAGAATCATCAAAAACTTAAACCTTCTCTTCTGGCACCTTCTCTTGGTCTATCGAGCCCCCCCCACACACACTTTTAAAGATAATCTGGAGCCGATGTCTTCAACATTGTAGATGTTAAAATACACATTATAAGAATTGCTTTCTCAGTGTAAAGAATACTTTCCTCTTGAATGATGTGATCCACAACCACCGTGGCAGAAGATGTCGATGGGTGATCTGTAGTCCTAATATATCGGTAGGAAAACCTGTCAGAGGATGTGGCGATAGTAGATGCAACATCACCTTCTAAAGCGGGAGTTTTATTTCCATTTTCCTCCGTTTCTCTTAATGTCTTTGGACTGCACCCACGAGTTCTTGTTCTTTAAATAATTAATTCACCGATGTATTTCAAGAGGGATCTCATTTATATAAATATATATATTGTAAATATAATTTCTCTCTAAATACGGTTTTAATCTAAAAATTATCAACAGGTGTTAAATATATAATTAAATAAACTTGTTAATTATGTAAGTAATAAACAAACAGAGCAACCCTTCAATGTAACAAAAAGCCGTCACTAAGTTACACTTATAATTTACTAAAATATTAGTAGTGTAATGTTTACTTTTTCCCAAGATTTTATTATTAGAGTATAGCTTACCAGTATTATTTACACAACTATCAATACTTGATTAAAATGATAAAAAAATAGTGTGTCTATATATATACATACTTACTTGCACAAATTGAATGTTTTAAATCAACTTGAAAACAGCACATGCTAAATACCATGTTTATAGCACTTCAAAAACAGTTTGACAAATGAAAAATATATTGTTCATTCGTCCCAACATGTTTTCTTTAAGAGCCACCAGAAAACCACCTTTAAATCTATATAAACAGTTAGCACTACTGGGAAATATACTGTTTATTAAAAATAAATATTGTAAAGTTACCACCATGGTTCCAAGTTAGCCTGAATAACTGTACCTACATTATAGTTCAGTGCTCAGGATGAACTGATTAAGAAGGTGAGCAGAGTTAACAGGATAGTACACAAATCATTGCTATGAAAGGTCTATTGTATGTAGCTAGAATAATGTTTGCATTGGTTTGATTACTGATCATTGTTTATTAATTGGTAGGCGTTTTACTGTCTGAAACTTACACCAACTAATGTATTCAGCTCTATATGATATAAAAGCGAAAGTCCTGACTGACTGACTCATCACTAATTCTCACACTTACCACGAAGCTAGAAGGCTGAAATTTGGCACATGTGTTCCTTATAAGCTAATTAGGAAAAGTAAAGTTGTTATATTCCGATGTTTTGTCATTAAGGGGGTAAAATCGGGTTAACTACCCTAATGAACAATATTTTTTATACTCTTTTTAAGCGTTTAAAAGGTAAGAGTCCGATAAGTTTGTTCTAATAATGCCTTAGAAAAAATATAGCAATTATTTTTAACCCCGTAGATGCTTCTAAGGGGTAGAAAAAATGAATACAGACGATTAATTAAAATATGTAATTACGTTTTAATATGCAACTCCAAGAGACGGTAGAAGTCTGTAGTTTATATTTTGCTGAATTTCGTGGTGTTTGTAGTGTCTGTGTGAGTGAGAAGGCCCGGCCCGGGGTGTTGTGTGGTTGGGAAGGGAGGGGAGACTTGTCCAGCCGCGCTCAGCAGGCAGTAGTCAAGGGGGCCTGCCGAAAATAAAACTCCCCATGAGAAACGATACATGGTGACCTCCTCGCGGTGTTTCTCGGGTAGCGCTCAGAACCAACCACGCCATTAAGCTTCAAACAAAGTAGGCCCAAAATCCTCCCTTGACATAATTAACAACACAAAAGAATGCCTAAATAACACATTCTATATTTTAGACAACATAGTTTAGCCACTGATGTGAGCCCTGTATCAATATTCTATATCATAGTTGTGCTTAAAATATGTTAAGATTTTATTAACATTAGCTACGAGCTTAGGGTTAGGGAGGGCAGAGTGCCCCTTTGCCCCCCTACCCCTTGGTTTCTACCCCCCCAACACAGGAATCCCAATTAAAGATAGGAAATGTAAAACTGAGATGTCCTTATAGGTCCTGTCTGTGTATACAGTTTGTTAGAAAGAAGTGTAACTATAGTGAAGTGCTAATCCCTGTGGACCCAATAATAGACAGAGAGAAATAACTGAGTGTGTGGGTTGGGTAGTTTATTTGTGACGTACCCCATCTAGGCAGTGGCGCACTCCAGGGGAGCACACACGACAAACCTCCGTGGGCCGGGCATGGAGAAAAGACAAGAGGATAACTCACACACAGTTACAAGATATCAACACTGGAGAGTTGTCATGTACCGGGCATGGAGAAGATACAAGAGGATAGCTCACACACAGTTACAAGATATCAACACTGGAGAGTTGTCATGTACCGGGCATGGAGAAGATACAAGAGGATAACTCACACACAGTTACAAGATATCAACACTGGAGAGTTGTCATGTACCGGGCATGGAGAAGATACAAGAGGATAACTCACACACAGTTACAAGATATCAACACTGGAGAGTTGTCATGTACCAGGCATGGAGAAGATACAAGAGGATAACTCACACACAGTTACAAAATATCAACACTGGAGAGTTGTCATGTACCGGGCATGGAGAAGAGACAAGAGGATAACTCACACACAGAAACTTTGAAGTAAAAATCACGAGTAGAAAACTAAATAGATAATACAGTATAACAAAAAAACTTTTAAATATATATTTAAAACCTGACTCAAACATATATATGTATATATATTATATATAAACTATTTATAATATTAAAACGACTTAAATGTCTATGAAAAATCTCATATCAGGTAGATCGGACCAGAGACTCGCACTGAATAATTGAACACTTGACTATTTACATAAATATATAGAGACAAGTTACAAAACTGAACACATATTATCAATTACTATAGAGTAGGCCTACTTACAAATACTCATTTACCTGTCACCATCTAAGGATCCATAAAAACACACACAGAGTATTAATCACATGAGAGTAAGGACCATTTGTTACACCGGTGCGCTAGTTCTTGGAACATACAACAGTCACAGCTAAATGACAGTGTCATAAGATTGATCGCATCTTTGGAATTTAAAATGAAAAAAGTTTAGTACTCCTGCAAATAAATGAACTACTAATTAAAAACTGAATGAAACGATTTTTAGCAACCTACCTATTTCATTGAATTTAATTTGATGAATTTAAAAAATATATATCTAATATTTGTTTTATAAACTAAAACTTGGTCTAGCATAACTCCCCCTCCCCCATTTCACCCAGCGTAACGCTACGATGGAACCACTTTTCAAGTAAGTTACGAGATACATGTATGGCCCCTTACACCAGGTAGCACAAACATTTATTTGTCGTAAAGATGCTGTAAATGCAACAAACAATTATTTTATATTATTATTAGCACCGCGTATTACTACCTGTTCGGGTTGTACGCACTTACGCTAATGTGTAACGGTTGGGTGATTGTGAGATGACATGGAGGACCTACAGTTTAACGTGGGATCCGAACCACGGTGGAGGCCTGGCATTCCTCACATTCACAAGTTGTGATTAATACACATCTTGTCAGAAGTGAAGGAAGGGTTTGGCAATCAGATAAATCTGTGCCGGGACTGAGGATTGAGCCCCTGACCCTCAGCACATAAGTCTGACATCTTGCACTTGCCAATTCATGTACCCTTCCAGCTATTAGAGATTGTATTGGAACAATCCAGTCTGTAGGAACTTTCTTTCATTCCTCTGCACAGCGAAATTATATTTTTAAACAAGCTATAAGTGAAATATTGCCTTATTAAAAGCACAAAACTCTCATAGCTATGTGTGAAACACGATGGGGGCTGGGGGTTAAACCTTCCCCAAATTTTACGAACGAAATATATATGGGCTTTATTTATGGCTCAAACAACTATCAAAATTAAGGTATAAGTACAAATTAAGGGGCTATGTTGCCATAAAAAACACTTTAAAGAGCTTCTAAGGGTGTTTAATATTTAGAATTTGTCCTAGCCTCCGGCAGTTAGAGGGCTATGTTGCCATAAAAAACCCCACTTCAGATAGCATCTAGAACTGTTTATCACTTAGATTTTTTTTCTAGAGCCTCCGGCAATTGAGGGATGTGCCCACCGACCCCAACCCCCCCTAAAGTATTGGCTGGCAACGGCCTTGGTCGATGGGTTTATAAAACTCGAGGTGGGTTTGCGATTTAAGAAACTTTATTCTGCTGTGGTTCATTCTCTGGAGGATTTGGAAGAGCTCCCAAATAAGGAGAGAGCTAATTAGTGCTGTGGCCCAAATTCATTTAGTTGTTTTTGTGACAGTTTTAGAAAATGTATTTTCCCACCTCTTTTTTCTCCTTAAGTACAAAGGTAGGCATACAGCAATACAAAATATAAAATAACTAAAACACAGTGAGTAGTCAGGACTAAGATTATCAGATTACGTTATTGATTAATATACTCCTTCACGAGTCCAGGCGACTACATCTGCAAAACCTTTGGGAGACCAGAAGATTGAGGGAAATTAACGTAAACAAAATCAAGTGTAAGGCACAAACTAAGCTGTCAGAGGTATAAAGAACGATTATTTATTGATAGTAAATGATATGAATGAACAACAATATAAAATCGGTATACACCAGCGTATCAAGGCATATCAAGTATTTTCAGTAGTTACTTATAATGGATCAGCTCATAAGGCGGTACACTATTCATACCTAGATCATTAAATCCCTACTAGTTTATACAAAGAAAAAATATTATATATATAATATATATGACAAAACTAGAAATATTAGCCTTTACGTGACTCAACATACAAAATTATTACAGTAATATCCTCAGAGCTGAAGCTCAATTTCCTGTCTACAATTTATTTATGTTCCGCATAATTCAACGTCTAAAAATAATTATATTATTTATAGCTAGTTACCATTAGTATACCAAACTCAATTTTCTTTACTTTAAGTATCAGGAAGTCAGACAGACTTAAGTTACGCCCTACAATCAAACTTAATATAGGCTATAGATATATATGGATCAAATTAAAAGACATAGACTAGAATAGACACATTAGATAACTTTTCAAATTTATTTTTAACATATTACGATGACATACTGACTTATTCGAATCTCCACCATTATAAAATTTGAACTAAAATCTAATCGGTAAAAATGACTATATNAAGTATAAGTTCAATCTCAAAGTTTAATTTTATGTTTAAATTAATTAATAAGAAATAAATATAGAATATAGCCGAACAAGTATTTTGAATTGTAAAAGCCAAAACAGAATTTTGTTGTTACATAGTAATAGGCTGACCAGTGTCCTTGGAAGAAAACCCCTGCCAGAGTGATTTGTCATAAGCAGTAAGCACCCCCGTCAGATTTCTCAGCGGGGGGCGGGTAGGAGAAAGGTAGACGGTAAAAGAGGGGGAATCATATGTTGGAGGGAAGTGTTCTCCTTTGGGCTGGAATAAACCAGAATACCCATCCCAGAGACGTCGGGGGGTGGGGGGGGGAGCAAATCAATAATCTCTAGACACCCACCCAAACAGGTACGTATCCTGGAGGGGAGGGGGAGGGCTCGTGGAAATGTCCCCCTCCCCCCCGAAATCTAAACCAAAATTAAAAATTATTATTTAAAAGATAAAATATTACAAAAATTATCTTGAATGAAAATTTACGCTTGAACATTGTGTGAACTACATTTTTAATTCCTAGAGTGTGAATTTATTCCACTTGACTCTTAATAGACACTGTATTAGTCTTATAAAACATTTATGTAAAATTGGTATATTGTATATTAAAAGTCATAAAAAGTATGTCAATTATTAGTGAATGCATGAATGGGTCTACTTCAATACATTTCTGTGCGAAATTTTAATATATTTTTCTTCCCACGCAGGTCAGTTTCGTCCGCCCCCTCCACCTCTGCTTGGTCTTTAGATTACTGTCATCGTTTGACAATATTTGAAGAATGAGGCCCCTCCCTCCCGAAAGAAAATTCTAGATATGGGCCTGCATCCAAATCAAAATTATGTATTTTTTTTGTCACATCCTGTTTACCATGAATAACTTACGGAAAAGAATATAAAATTGGATGCACTTTGATGATATATTTGCTGCTTTGTATGAATCTATGGCATGGGATAGCAAAACTATTTCGCCAGTGGCATAACACGTACATGTGTAAAAATCATTACTTACTTTTCAGGAAGATTAGAAAATTAGATAAAAATTAGAAAACTAGTATAATTTGGCCCCCTCTGGCCCCCCTGACTTTGGCCAGGAGGGGCCAATGGCCCTATGGCACCCCCCTTTCCGACACCTATGATCCATCTGGATCCTTCTGAAAGGTGGTATAATGATCGAGCACTAGGTGCGATTCGCAGTGATTTTGGCTGGAACTATTTGGCGATGGAGTTGAGTCATTCAGTCTAGCCGCGAATATTTTTGGTAGCGGACGTGTACATTGGGGGTGGAGATAAAGGGTGGCCAGCGGGCAGTTTGTGACAACATCGTAGAATGGGGCACATGGCAAGTTAACAATTATTGATCATTTATTAGCAGGATGTTTTAATGTTCGTGGACTTGTAGCTTGGAAACGATGCTATAGTCATACACTTGTACTATGCAAAGCACTTCAAAACGTTTCATGGGATCTTGAAGGTGCATGTGATTATGTGGAAAATATGGCTCCTGTTCTCAACATTATTCGAAAAGATGTGGATAAAGAGTCTAGTCAACTCTTTACTTTAGCATGCCTCTTGATGGAAAACATATGTTCAGAAATGAAGACACCACACATAATATTGAAACAGTTGCACAGAGAAAACACTCCATCAGACACAACATTGGAATGTTTCAAAAGAAACTTATTTGTTCTATTTATTGATCATTGATCTGTTGCCTGAACCTGCTATGTTCACCACAGAACTTTGTATCTGGAAGTTGAAGTGGGCCAAGAGTCAACTTCAAGATCACTGTGTGCGCTTTATAGTCTAAAATAGTGCAGTGATGAGTTATTTCCAAACATCAAAAAGCTATTACAAATATTTCCAACTCTTCCGGCTTCAATTGCAACGCCAGAGAGAACCTTTTCAGCTCTCCGATGACTAAAGACTTATCTGCGGAATTCGACTGGAGACTGGACTGGCTTTACTTGCAATATACCGCAGTATTTTGTTACGGTTTGGAAAGATGGCCAGGCGTCAACACTTTATGTTATAAAGGTTAGATATATAGTATTGTCATACAGTAAATGAAATAATAATAATAATACATTTATACATAATGTATTTGTCAGTATTTTAATTAATGATGCAATAAATATAAGCAGGGAGAGTTACCTTTTACGTCTCACTGGTATAAGCATTATTAGTAGCTCATTTGTTAGCGTTTATACTTACTGTGTTTAGTGTCCAGGGTTCGATTTCTAGCCGGGGCGTAGTATTTATCATTTGATGAATTAACGGTCTGGTGTCTGGGTGTTGTATATGTTAGAGAATTAAGTTAGTATGTAAGTTGTGTTGTTGATATATAACCACTTTTTACTGTGTTCAAAAAGTGAAAGTTAAATTCTTCACTCAAATAGAAGCGTTACAAATTAGTATTGCTCACTTTCAGGGCTCTACCATGCAGAACCGCCTCCCCCCACCCTCCGAAATAAATTTATGGGTACCGCGTACACAGAGACACCCTAAAATTTATCAACACATGCTTGAGAGAAAAGAGTTAGTGCTACTTCCCCTCTTCTTAGTACCATGACATTGTACCTCCAATGTAATAATATATAGTCAATCTCAATTATTCTCCTCTTAGTTCCATGACCTCACACCTCCAGCACAGAGCTTGTTGAGCATCACTTGCTAGAGTATACTGTCAGTGTAACTTCCTCTCCTCTTAGTTCCATGACCTCACACCTCCAGCACAGAGTTTGTTGAGCATCACAGAGCACTCATCACTTGTCTGTGCGGGACAGTAGTGCGCGAGTTCACAGGAAGTTTTCCCTGATAACAGCACATACCGGACATCTCTTCTAAGCAGAGTAACAGTAAGTAATTATATCATCACATACACTACAATACATCTTATATTTCATTTAGACTAAGGAACAGCATTTACATATTTATAAAGATATTCAATTAATTTCGTGTGACATCTTTCGAGTCTGTATCTGAGGGTTCTGGTTCAATTTCTGACATGGACAGAAATTTTTTACTGTCGTATTAATTATATGGTAGTAGTAAATGGATGCTCTGGAGTCTGGATGTTGTGTTTGGACTGCAATTATTTATTACTATCGTTAATAGACAGAAAACTGACACTTGAGTGAACATACAAATAAACTAATCTCAGTTCTATGTAGGTAATATTTTTAACGTAGGTTTTTAAAAAAAGTGTTTATTTTATCAGAAACTCTTTTATTAGTAAGAAACGTATCACAAAAAATACAAACAAGTTTTATTTATTAAATTATAAACTTTTTATCAAATCAATGTTCGGTTTTTATTCTTAAAATTTTAACCAAGACTGGAGTCAAGTTTATATATTTAGCTCGTGTGTCTGTGTGTGCATAAATAATGAAGCCACGGGTACAAATAAGTAAACAGTTGTCAGTGATGTCCTAAAGAGATGGTAGTGTATAATGTATGTAGTGTATTGTGTTTGCTTGATGATACTGTGAACCGCTCCTTTACCTTAACATACAGGCACGGAAACCGGGAGATGCCTTCCATGTCCCATGTAGGAATATACTATTTACAAAAGATGAACAGAGAAATGGAAAAAAAATCCTAAAACAATTATAACAATCAATAAATTAAAGAAAAACAATTGAAACCAAACCATACTTAGCCCTTGTGTATAGCAACAAACTGAGTGAACAGATGGACATAATCCATATACAAATCACTTTCTGCCTAGGATCAATCTAAAATATCTATAGACATTGTTATAGACAGGCGCAACTTTGCAGCTCACCACAACTCTGTTCTCTGTTGGTTTTATCCACCATCTTGGATTGTTATCATAAATATAACGTGCTCCATAGCATCCATAGCAAATTCCATTCATGGAATAAGGAGCCAGGGAAGGATAGACAAACACCACAAGGATGTTATTTATGGTAGTAATGGAGGGCCATAACATTTCACCAACGAGCATACATGGGGAAAAAACACTTATATAGAAACATGTTATTTATGGTAGTAACGGGGGACCATAACATTTCACCAAAGAGCACACTTTGGGAAAAAACACTTATATAGAAACATGTTATTTATGGTATTAACGGGGGACCATAACATTTCACCAAAGAGCACACATTGGGGAAAAAAACACTTATATAGAAACATGTTATTTATGGTAGTAACGGGGGACCATAACATTTCACCAAAGAGCACACATTGGGAAAAAAACACTTATATAGAAACATGTTATTTGTGTGCACATTTTCCACTACTCATTTCCCAAAGCTCTATTTATATTGTTTTTATAAAATATCTGCTTTCAAATAAATGTTTTTTTATTTCAGTAATTATAAATTATTTCTTATCTCAAAGATGTGTGGAGATATTTTAATAATTGGAGATATGTAAAGTAGGCCTACTATTTAAGCCATTTTACCGGAAAAATGAGATGTGCCAGTTTGTTGTAATGTTCAACAGTTCCTAATCCTATGTACCAATTTCGAGAACATTGCGAGAACATAATTGTTTATGTTTTCGCCCATAGCTACCCTTAATTCCAGGGTTAAACCGATAGTTCCAAAAACTCATGGCCACCTTATTAAAACCCTAAATACCAAGTTTTAGCTGGATTGATAAAATGGTTTCGACTCTACTCCGAGATACAGAAAAAAGTTGTTTTCATAATGCCGTCTGTATGTATGTCTGTCTATCTGTACCTCGGGCTAGAGCTGAAACTATTTTACCGATTGGGATAAAACTTGGTATCTAGGGTTTTAATAAGCTCCCCCCGAGGGATTTTTAGAATTAGACATCCAACCATAAAATTAAGGGTAGTTTACTGGTCGGCAAAAAGAGACAAATCAATTTTCTCAAAGTTCGCTATAACGATTTTGATTAAATTTTATATCTAGACTTTGTTTATCATTAAAAACAAAATTGAAATTATCATTTTCTTATGAAAATGACTTTGAGGGTACTTTACATGAGGGAAATTTTCAATTTTTTAATCATTTCTACGCAACTATTTGAGATACAAAATATTTTATCGTTGTAAAATTGTAGTACTATTATAGATAAAAATCTATTATTTGAAATATATGTTTATAAAATCAATAATTTCTGAGCTATAAAAAATATTAAATACTTTTAAGTTGAGAACCCGAGTAAAATAATTAGAAGCTTTACAAGCAATAATGCGCCTAAGTTCGTTCTTAGATGAGAAGGAAAATGCTGCCATGACTAGGTTTTATTTATTTAAGCCCCCGCCCCCTCAAGAACAAATCCTGGGTGCGCCACTGGTTAAATGCCCCTAGAGGACATAATCTCTTAAGGGTACCATTTTGTATCATAAGACCATTGAAGTATTTATTAATTACTTGCCGAGAAAAGGTCTAAAATATTAATTGTTGTTCTCTAAAATTGTCCCAGTGAGGTTTTTCGTGATGTCGTTGTTTATTTTGTATTATTGTACAAGATCTTGCTTCATAAGTTCTGTTGTGTATTTTCAGACTTTGTGTTCATCTTTAATACTCTTGAATTAGTCTATCGCTGCCCTCCTCTCAGCTAATATTTTTATGTGGGCCTTATTCTGTTAAATAAAGAATCATTAAGTTGTCTATACGTATATTTTTGTTTGGGAGTAATTAGTTCCCCCCATTTAAATGTAATTTGTTCTACATTAAGTACCTAATTAAAATTGTTGGGAACGTAATAATACTTTCTACTTATTTCGAAATGTTTCGAAAAAGTGAAGGTTATTAGGAGAGTAGAATACAAAGTGAAGGGGATTTGAACTTCGACTTCAATATTTAAAAGCTTCTCACACCGCTATAAGCTAATAGTTAAGCTTTTTTTCTTTTAATCCAGTAAAATAAAGAGTCAAACTGTATATTAAGTTTAATTCTCCATTTGATTTAATAAAATACAGGATTGTTTCATGAGTGTTTCCTTTTCCAAACTATTTTAGCACTACCGGAACTTCTCTGATTGGCGGTCTTTCCTGCTTTGATGTGTCGACACAAGTTCTGATCTAGAACATGCCCTGATTTGAAGATGCTTGGATATTTTCAATCGTAGCCACTGAGATATTTACACTATCGGGAAACTTTACAAAGCCCAAATGATACTTTTGTAAGTAGTTTATTTTCATTATTTTAATTATTTTATTGAGTAAGTTGTAGGTGATGCTTAAACCACAAGTATGTAATGCATTAGTTTATGAAATAGAATAATGTAACAACTAATATATTTCTAAATTAACAAAATATTTGTGGTGCCATGCAAGTTTGGAATCTCAAATGGGGGTAAAATATCCAGGTTAACTTTATTAGTAACTTCTTGAAACAAAGAAGTTTTACTGTGATGAAGGGGTTTGATTATCAACGATTTATCTAAAAATGTAGTTTATCTCACGTATGAATTGTGACAACTAGTTTCTCAGCCCCCCGTTGAGCTGTGTGCGGGGGCTGCTCCCATGAGCTGCTATTAGAGAGGGTGAGGCTGTAATCAGGAAGTCGCAACACCCAGCCCGCTCTCTCTATTCACTGACGGCATTGACCAAGTCTAGCAATCAACATGCCCAGTCAACAAAGACCACTCTCAATCTCACGTTGCCTTCTCTGTCTAGTGAACCCTCTCTCTATCTAGTAGCCACTCTCTCTATCTAGTAGCCACTCTCTCAATCTAGTAGCTACTCTCTCTATCTAGTAGCCACTATCTCTATCTAGTAGCCACTCTCTCTATCTAGTAGCCACTATCTCTATCTAGTAGCCACTCTCTCAATCTAGTAGCTACTCTCTCAATATAGTAGCTACTCTCTCTATCTAGTAGCCACTATCTCAATCTAGTAGCCACTCTCTCTATCTAGTAGCCACTTATCTCTCTCTAGTAGCCACTCTCTCTATCCAGTAGCCACTCTCTCTATCTAGTAGCCACTCTCTCTATCTAGTAGCCACTCTTTCTATCTAGTAACCACTCTCTCTATCTAGTAGCCACTCTCTCTATCTAGTAGCCACTCTATCTAGTAGCCACTCTCTCTATCTAGTAGCCACACTCTCTATTCTAGTAGCCACTCTCTCTATCTAGTAGCCACTCTTTCTATCTAGTAACCACTCTCTCTAGTAGCCACTCTCTCTATCTAGAAGCCACTTTCTCTATCTAGTAGCCACTCTATCTAGTAGCCACTCTCTCTATCTAGTAGCCACTCTCTCTAGTAACCACTCTCTCTAACTAGTAGCCACTCTCTCTATCTAGTAGCCACTCTCTCTCTCTAGTAGCCACTCTCTCTATCTAGTAGCCACTCTCTCTATCTAGTAGCCATTCTCTCTATCTAGTAGCCACTCTCTCTAGTAGCCACTCTCTCTAAATAGTAGCCACTCTGTCCCTCTAGTAGCCACTTCTCTCTATCTAGTAGCCACTCTCTCTATCTAGTAGCCACTCTGTCCCTCTAGTAGCCACTCTCTCTATCTAGTAGCCACTATCTCTCTCTAGTAGCCACTCTCTCTAGTAGCCACTCTATCTATCTAGTAGCCACTCTCTCTATCTAGTAGCCACTCTTTCTATCTAGTAGCCACTCTCTTTAGTAGCCACTCACTCGAAATAGTAGCCACTCTGTCCCTCTAGTAGCCACTCTCTCTATCTAGTAGCCACTCTCTCTATCTAGTAACCACTCTCTCTATCGAGTAGCCACTCTCTCTAGTAGCAACTCTCTCTAGTAGCCACTCTCTCTATCTAGTAGCCACTCTCTCTATCTAGTAGCCACTCTCTCTATTTTCTATCTAGTAACCACTCTCTCTAGTAGCCACTCTCTCTATCTAGTAGCCACTCTCTCTATCTAGTAGCCACTCTCTCAATCTAGTAGCCACTCTCTCTATCTAGTAGCCACTCTCTCTCTCTCTAGTAGCCACTCTCTCTATCTAGTAGCCACTCTCTCTATCTAGTAGCCAATCTCTCTATCCAGTAGCCACTCTCTCTAGTAGCCACTCTCTCTAAATAGTAGCCACTTTGTTCCTCTAGTAGCCACTCTCTCTATCTAGTAGCCACTCTCTCTATCTAGTAACTACTATCTCTATCGAGTAGCCACTCTCTCTAGTAGCCACTCTCTCTCGTAGCCACTCTCTCTCTCTAGTAACCACTCTCTCTATCTAGTAGCCACACTCTCTATCTAGTAGCCACACTCTCTATCGAGTAGCCACTCTCTCTATCTAGTAGCCACACTCTCTATCTAGTAGCCACACTCTCTATCTAGTAGCCACACTCTCTATCTAGTAGCCACTCTCTCTCGTAGCCACTCTGTCCCTCTAGTAACCACTCTCTCTATCTAGTAGCCACTCTCTCTCTCTAGTAGCCACTCTCTCTAGTAGCCACTCTATCTATCTAGTAGCCACTCTCTCTATCTAGTAGCCACTCTCTCTATCTAGTAGCCACTCTCTTTAGTAGCCACTCTCTCTATAATAGTAGCCACTCTGTCCCTCTAGTAGCCACTCTCTCTATCTAGTAGCCACTCTCTCTATCTAGTAGCCACTCTCTCTAACTAGTAACCACTCTCTCTATCTACTAGCCACTCTCTCTAGTAGCCACTCTCTCTCTCTAGTAGCCACTCTCTCTGTCTAGTAGCCACTCTCTCTATCTAGTAGCCACTCTCTCTATCTAGTAGCCACTCTGTCCCTCTAGTAGCCACTCTCTTTAGTAGCCAAATATTTTTGTGAAACATGTGGTTTAGTGGTAAAAGAGCGAATACCAAAGAGAATGATGGAAATTAAGTTTGTAGGAAAAAACCCGCAAGGAAGGCCAATAAAAATATGTGATATAACAGAAAATGTGCAAGTGAGAGGAGAAGACTGGAAGCAACTAAAACAAGAAGGATGGAGGAAGATGGAGGTATTTTAATAAAATGACCCGGCAACAGGCTTGAAACAGTTGATGATTATTATGATTTGGTCCGATAAGCTAAAACGTAATAATATGGACTGTAAATATTTACAAAGCTCTTATTCTGGCTAATTACATCATGGTAATATAATGATAGCTTATAAAATATACTATTATAATTACATTAATGAAGGTCTTTAAAGAAAGGATATTACGTAAAAATTTGACAATGTATTAATTGTTATTAAATATAATAGTTTTCACATAATGAATCATCTGAGAAATGGATCCGTATTCACACACACCTTCTCACTGATGTCATTTTTTAGTAGTCGAAATTTGTATTGAGAATCTTCAGTTTATGGTACCAAGCTCTCCTTGTAAAACCCAAGAAATGAAAACAAACTGTTCAATTAAATTAAATGTTCCCAACTTAAAATCTTATATACCGCCCATTTAATGTCCAGTAGATTATTTTTACTAACAAGCAGCCTATGTATATTCTATTCCTACTAGTGACATCGAAAGCATTTTTACGGTCTTAGCAACAAAATCTAGGAGTAAATGATAGGAAAGAATGAATAAGAGGTAGTTTACCAGCATTCGCTTCTAGATAAGTTGATAAAAAGCGCCCTCGGCTAAAGAATAATATCATTAGCTTACAGCTCAGACATCCATAGTAATATATAGTTAAATTATCGCATGTGCCTTATTTTGTGAGATTGTTGAATTTAAAGAAAATGCTGGGCGTTTATTAAATATTTATAATTGTTGAATATAGGCTGTCTTATATTTATTCAAATACCTTCCCCTCACATCACAGTAATTTAAAATATGGGGAATTTTCCTCCCTTACAAAACCCCCTAAACTTTTTAAGTATTTTAAAATGCTATGTGGGATGATGCTTGTATTGAAGTTACTCTATCTTACTGCCAAAAGTTGCCATCTTGTTCGATTTTATCAATATTAAGCTGTTGTTATTTGCATAAACTACAAAATAGCAAGATCAATACTAAATACTAAAAGAAAATTAATGTTAATGAAGCTCTCACAAATTCTACCTCAGCACTATTGGGCAGGTAAGCTCTTATTGACTAATTACAAATATATCATTATGATGATATATATTTTCAGGTAGAAGACCTGAAGCTGTATCAAATGAAATTTGCTGGAAAATGACAACCAGTACAGGGGCTATATGCCTTATTGCTAATGCTTACTGAGCTAACCGGGTACATCTCGTGCCCGGAGTGGGGGATGAACTAACAGCAATGGCTCCAGAACTACTATTAGTCTAGCATTGGGGTGGGGTAAAATATCCCAACCTTGTCCATGGGGCTCCAGGAAATGGGGGGCCTTCAGTTAGAAAACAATATTTTAGATGAGGTAGATGTACAATTAAAGTTTGACAGACAGGTAGAGAGAGAACTTCAGATAATCAAATAACTAAGTTTTAATTGAGACTTTGGGAAACAGAGGAAAGGGGGCAGATAAAACTTAATGAGGTGAGGCAGAAAATTGAAATCTTCCGGGAATATAGAGGGCTTACTCCAGTAATAAAATTAAGTGTTAGATACTGTATTTACTATTTAGAAAAGGGCCTAAAAATGGGTCGGGGGATATTGGCTTAAAATCTCTCCAAAATAATTATAAACTCTTCTTTTCGCCATGGGGGAAAATTTGCCAAGTTTGTTAAAGGACAACTCCAAAATAAGGAACCAGAAAATCTGGAAGGTTTGGAGTTTAAAATAAGGAGTGGGAAATGGCTAATATAAAAAACAAATATCTCGATATGGTAGAAAATTTTAATTTTGTATAGTCATACGAAAAAATCTACAAATAGACGAATACAAAAATTAAAGATTATTTTGAAGGGGATCCATTACCTTTGCTATAACAAAGCTACAAATTCTGGTGGCATGGTGAGCCGTGATGCTATTTGTAAAACCTGGATGTTTACTGTTCAATACGTTTCTGTAACAGAATATATTGTTTATTTATGCTCTTTGGTGAATTGTGATGCTCTTCTATCCTAAATATTTCTATAACAATGTTTATTAGTTTGTTTATCTTATTTTATGATCGTGTTTAGGTAAATATTGCGTTGTTAATAAACTGCGTTTGTTTGTGCACCCAATTTGTGAACAAGGTAGTATTTTGTCTCAAATATTTATTTTATTTATTAATTAGCATGATTGGTTTGTGATTGTCATCTCAGGATTGTACATCAAGGAACTATAAAAAGTGGGCAGCTGGATTTTGAACTTTTTAATTTGAAATAGTGTTGATGCTGTTTAACCGTTGTATTACACTTGTCTTAAACCTAGAATGTTAATGTAAGTAATCCACTTTCAAGTTTAGTAATTTTATCCGTCCCACCAGATGTCGTTGGAAACGAATTATTATGTTTAAGTGTGTGTAAGCGTAGGCCCCAATTATTATAGTTACAGGTACATTCAATGTCATGAAGTTATAATAAGGACAAGGGAATCGAACCAGAGACATTTATCTTTGTGTGACATATTTAGTCATATAATACCCTGATACTGATAAGTTCTTATATATTTAAGTAGGCGACTGATCCTATATAGGTTGAGTTGACCTCGTTCTAGACACACTGCTTCACAGACAAATTCTGAAAGTGCCAGGGATCGATCCCGGGACATCTGAATCTGTGTTTTTCTATGAATTTATGTTCTGAATTCTAGTAGTGTCCAACCCAGTGGTTCTCAAACCCTGGTCCACGGTTGAAGCCATAGGGAATGACTACATATTCTATGAAATAGCTGTCATTTATAACTTAATAAAGAGGGAGAGTGGGAAATTATCCACCCTCAATACATACAGCCGGGATTCGAGTCTTGACCTACCCGTCACCGACAAACCAGACTAGATGAGCTTGATGTTTAGTTGGTGTGCCTATCGATGGGAGTTGAATAATATTGCTGATAAGTGTGTCTA
>CABFWB010007515.1:0-24216 GCA_902151455.1 Timema bartmani | reverse complement strand
GTACACTACCGTAATAAAGCTGAAGTCATGTATCCATGCGAAGCTCTAGAGTTGCGAGTGGTAGTAATGCCCTTAATAGAACTAGCTCAAGATAAGGATAGGCTGTAATGTGGTGGACTGGATAGAACTAGATCAATATAAGGATAGGGTGTAATGAGTGAGACTGGATAGAGCTTGATCAAGATAGGGATAGGGTGTATTGAAGAGGACTGGATAGAACTAGCTCAAGATAGTTATAGGGTGTAATGAGGGTGCTGGATAAAACTAGCTGAAGATAGGAATAGGGTGTAATGTGGTGGATTGGATAGAACTAGCTCAAGATAAGGATAGGCTGTAATGTGGTGGACTGGATAGAAATATCTCAAGATAGGGATAGGTTGTAATGAGTGAGACTGGATAGAACTAGATCAAGATAGGGATAGGTGGCGTTCTTCTGTAAGTGCGGAGATGATTTTTCAAGCTCCTAATGCCATAGAGTAAGTAAGTGCATAGTATATTTCATTTTATAGAAAAATAAGTTCAATAAAGTTTCACCTGCACTAGTGGGCACGTGGATAAAGATGTCAGTCTCAGATTATTGGGTTTACTGGAGACAGCAAGATCAGGGTAAAATGAGGTTTTTACCGGCCGTTCTATATAATGTACTGATATTTTATTTTCCTAAATGACTTCCTACTTGGCCTACACACAAATACAGGTGCATTTCCTGTCGATTTTATTGTCCTATTTCATTAGCGTGAATATTCGAATAATCCGGACCGGAACTATGAAGTGAAGCACAAAAAATGTGTAATTTTACTATCAGGTGTATTTAACTTTCAATTTCTGAACCTTTAGTTACTTCAACAAAAGGCATAAAAACTAGTTTAATTTTAGAATAGATACATTACTCGGTTACCCGTAGCTAAACAGAGAGTTCCCTATTTCACCAATAATACATTTTTTGCCATGGCTAGAATAAAAACCCGAGACTCTTAGCTCAGTAAGCAGATACACTACCGACTGAACTAAAGAGTCAGTCAAAAATGTATTAATTTGATTCTAGAAGGTTGAAACTATTTAAATGTAGACCTAATATTCTTTCAAAATGTAAGAAAAACACAGAAAAACCTTTTCTTTGGTTGAATAGTTTCAGGCCTTTTTTGAAAATGGGCTATTGTAGGCAGTCAAATGGTATCAAGGTAACCCCTTTAAACTTGGTTGTAATACCCAGCTACTCAAACGATGCATGCAACTCGCACCAGGTGTTACATGGTTCAAAGCGTCACTATCGGTGATCGGTAAATTGGTGTTCCAGTTTCGTTTGGGCATATTAGAAGTGGTTTTACTAAATGGTTTTCCTCTCTTCCTCTACTTAAATGCGTGTACATTTCCTTTAAATTTCACCTTACTCATTATTATCGCATTGGTGTAAATAAGCAGATTTCCCGAACGGGTAGTAAGACACGGTGTAAAAATAAATAACAGAAACAAAACAAAAAACATTCCATCTGTAGGAATGCGAATTAATAATGAAATATAAAATTATATTGTGGAAATAGGTAATTTTCACAATTCATTTAGTTAAGAATTAATTTGAAATGGATTTTAAAAACTGACAATACAAATTAGTGCAATAATTTTACGTTAAAATATTACATTCCAGTCTTTAAAAAACAAGAGAATATTACTGAGACCAAACATTTTCTTAGTATACTCGATTCTCGAAACTTTCTTTATTTTTTTTTACATTTAATAGCCATCTTCTTGTAGAAAGAACTATTTCAAACAATTATCCTGTGCGTATTTAATCTTCATTATTTTACTATAAATAAAACAATATTTCAAGAAATATTTAAAATGAAAAGCTGGCTCTGAAACACCTCGATAACTTAGTCGGGATATAGAATTATTTGTATTATTACCTTTAATTAATAATAATAATAATAATAATAATAATAATAATAATAATAATAATAATAATAATAATAATAATAATAATAAAAATACTTATCACTGCGTCTTACTAACCGTTCGGGTTATACGCTTAAGTACTAATTACACTAACGGGTTAGGAATTGGGAAGGTTGAATTTAGAGGAAGTGAAACCGCATTTGCGTGGAGGGAGAGTGTAAAACCATTTAGGAAAAACCCCCTTCAATTCACCCGACCGAGTTCGAACCTCGATCTCCCCGTCCTCGGCAGTCGAGCTCAACACGACTAGCGCGTTAGCCAACTACGCCACCGAGGCGGGCTTAGTACCTTTAACACCGAGGTCTTCGACAGCTTGATCTAATGAGAATGAGAAAGGTGGTTTTTGAAGAAGTGCAGCATTATTGCCGTAAAGAAAATCCACAGTGAAAAATCACATGTGGAAGAACACTTCCGATGCACTTGGCTGAGATTTGATCCTCAACTTACCCGTCACCAGAAGTTCAGTCTATATAATAACTTGTTTGGACTAATTGCACCCCCATTACTGTGGAAAGAGAATAGGAAAACCAGAAAGATAAATAGCGCGTGAAAAACCACCTCCCAATGTACCGGTAAGAGATTCAAACCAAGAACTCCTTCACCACTTGTAGTGAGCTTGACGCCTTTGATTGCGTGATCACCAGTGCGTGTTTTAACACTTAATCAACCAAATATCACTCCACTAATATAAAAACAAGTGAACAAAGATTGAATAAAAAATAATATTGTCAACCTCGGCTGTCTATAAGATAAAGTTCTCGCCTCAGGCAGGAACCGATGATCGTGGGATCAAATCCAGCCGGAGTCAACGGATAGAAATCCGTAGCACAACTTCCTTCGGAGAGGAAGTAAAGCCGTCGGTCCCTTGTCGATTGTAGCGTGTAAAATAACCCTGGGAGGTTGTGAAAATATCGTTTCTGACAAACTTGGTAAACCCTTTCGTTCTTGCTCATAGAAACTCTCGTGTGCTGATATAACCAGTCGGTTCAGAAAGTGAGGTCTACACGTTGAATACCTCAAATTAATTAAAATATATATTATTATTTTATGACGTAAACTTGTCAAATTTCATGTAAAATATACAACATTCCAACTAAAATTATTTTATTTTTTTTTAGAAATATATACAATTTTTAAAGCTGTTAGACAATTTTGGATAATATAGTAATTTTTATTTGGAAAATAAGATAACACAAATGAAAACAAGATAAAGTTTTTGCGCATAAAGATAGATGGTGCATCACTTCCTCTAATTTAACTACTTATTTAAAAAGTAATATTTGGAGTATTTAACATGCACTTTCTGAACTTACTGGGCTAACAAACTAGCTTGATTCTAGAAATAAACACAACACCCACTCCCCGTCCGTTTATTAATCATTGTGAGAGGGTAGCTCCAGTTTCAACAATGATTTTTCTTTCCGGTCATGCTGGGAATCTAACCTGAGACCCTTAGATCAATATACAGACGTGCTACTAATTGAGCTAAGGTGTCGGACACCTGACTCGTATAACAATGTACATATTGAACCTTCCTCCATCGAGGAGACCTAAATCAAACGATTGATTGCCTACAACCAAGCAATCAATTACCCAAGCAAGTTTTACATTTAAACAATATTTCGCTCGTCCACCAAGGCGACTTCGACTAGAGTGCTTGACGATAAATCGCTGGCAGTCCACCAAGGCAACTTCGACTAGAGTGCTTGACGATAAATCGCTGGCAGTCCACCAAGGCGACTTCGACTAGAGTGCTTGACGATAAATAGCTGGCAGTCCACCAAGGCGACTTCGACTAGAGTGCTTGACGATAAATCGCTGGCAGTCCAACGAGGCGACTACGACTAGAGTGCTTTACGATATAAATCGCTGGCAGTCCAACAAGGCGACCACGACTAGAGTGCTTGACGATAAATAGCTGGCAGTCCACCAAGGCGACTTCGACTAGAGTGTTTGACGATAAATCGCTGGGAATCAAACTGGTTGGTCGCCAGGTGGTCAGTTGCCTGTATGTAGGTCATTGAAACGTGCACGTGTGGGAGAGCCTACGCCGTGTTTTATTTTGAATGTTTGAATGTTCAGCTTGAAATTATATCTTTTCCCCATTTTTTCTACAATTTTTCACTTTTTGGAGACAAAATTCTACGGACAATGACAATGAAAGAACAAACGGCCAATGAGAACTTTGTGAACAAGTAATTTGTAGTTGGACCTATGTTAATCGTCATCGTTCATGTTCTTCAAAACTTCCCCTACTCATCCTATAATTATGATTAAAATTAACAAGGTCTCTGAAGTCACTTGCAATCCTAAACAACTTTTTCCTTTCTTTTTTTTAAAAATCAGGGTGAACCCAAAATTGTTTCCGGGCCTTTTTACGATCTTTTTAAGTAGATGTAGCCCACAACACGGTCCTCATCAGACGACGACATTTTCGCAAATAATAAAAAATAGGTTTCTTGTGTGAAACGGAAAAACAATCACCTTTTATCGTAAGTGACCAGTCGACCACGATTTATCACCTCGCGTTGGTTTTCTTGGTGGATGAAGGGCCTAAGAAGCATAAGTTATTTTGTCGTTAGGTTTGCTGAAAACAAGCGAGATTGCTAAGTCTTTTAAGCTGTCATGACTCATGAGCATCATTGAATTTGAACATAGCGTTTTCTTTTCATTTAACAAGTTTCTGGTCAAATGTAATTATGCTCGTGACAAATATTCAAGAATTATTTATATTACAATATGTAGAAAACTAAACTAAACGTAGCTACTGAAGCAATGTTTTTTTAAATACTTTGCTCAAAAAAAGGTTTTGTCATAAAAACTATAAAAATACAGACCTTAGCTCACGCTCCCATCTATTCCACCTTAAGGACCTCTAACTTTTTATAAACATAAGTTTTTCCATAAAGAAGCTTTAGGCTAGACGATGTTTAAAATATTTCTAAGCTTGTTTTAAAAGTTAAACAAGGTTTTAGTTTTCAATCTGTAGAAACGCAGCCAGTTGATTCATCATCAACATTGAACTATATTATAACCCACCTCGGTGGCGTAGTTAGCTAACGCGCTAGTTTCGTGTTGAGCTAGACTGTCGAGGGCGGGGAGAGTGAGGTTCTAACCTTGATCGGCTGAACTGGGGGTGGTTTTCCCTAAATGGTTTTTCACCCTCCCTCTATTCAAATGCGGGTTCACTTACTCTAAATTCAATCTTCCTAATTTATAATCCATTAGTGTAATTAGTACTTAAGCGTATAACCCGAACGGGTAGTAAGACGTGGTGATAGATAAGTTTAATTGTTTTTATATTATATCATGGGTATTTAACGTGCACTTTATGAGACGATTGACACACTAACTTAATTTTAAAATAAACACAGCATTCAGTCCCCCCCAATATTAATTTATCATTATGAAAGGCGAAGTTATAATGTAACCAGAGATTTTTCTAAAAATCGACTACAGCTGGAATCGAACCTGGAACGTTTGTATTGATAGATGGGCTATCGCGTTAGATAGGGTGTGGGATCGCCATTACTGAAGGACCGAGGTTATTTGTTAAATTTACTCAAGAAAATACATGCATTAGACAACCCAATTAAGGTACTGTCATTATTCATAGGAATAGTCGAACACCTTAGATCATGTTTCCCTACTGAGCTAAGGGTCTCGATTTCGATTCTCAGCATGGCCTAAAAAATATATGATTAGTGAAATTGTGGCTTTCCCTTTCACAGTGATACATTAACGGGCATGGGGTTGGATGTTGTGTCTGTTCTATATTTAAATTAGTTTATAAATCGTGTGCTTATGTAATCAGTTNCCATCAACCCCAAACTTTCCCTCCAACGACGCCACTGTACCTAAATGTAAGGTCTAAGAGCCCCTAATCGCCAATATTTGTACTAAAGACTATAGCTACGGTAAAGTGTATTGAAATAGTGGTGAGTTATGAGTAATCTGCAAGAAAGTCATAATAGGTCCCAAACAGTTAAACTTTGAGTTGTTTACCACCAAACAAACATTAGTGATGAAATAGAGCTACTGGGACTAAAATAAAATTTACAAATATTTAAAAGAATAATTAGATCAAGATGGTTCTATTCAAAATAGAGCCTTATTTTAATAGTGTAAATAAACAAAAAAATATGGAAACTTTTTTGTTGTAAATTAATTTTTTTCTTGGCCGACCGTCGACAGCGAGTCCCTACTGAAATGTGAATCACGGTACGTCCTTAGCGCTTTGATTAGAAAATTTAATTTGAATACTCAAGTAATAAACATTAAAACTTAAGGGCTAACCCATTTAAAATATATCCAATGTTATATAAATATTCTTGACAATAGATATAATACAAAAATACTACCTGTTAAAGTATATACAATCTTGTTTGTCACGTTAGATCAGTGTGTAAAACAGTTACGGGTTCAGCGTAGTCCTATAACCCAAGCGAGTAGTAATATGCAGTGCTAAAAAATAAATAAAAAATTACGAGTTCGGTCTACGGCATGGCCGAAGAATTTAACATTGGTGAATGTTCAAAGTGATGAATTATGGCTAGGAAGCTAAATATTGTGTCTCTATATTTAGGTTGGTTTGTAAGTCACGGGATAGTATGATTTGACATTGGTGAGTATTCAAAGTGATGAATTATGGCTGGGAGGCTAAATATTGCATCTCTATATTTAGGTTGGGTTGTAAGTCACGGGATAATACGATCCCAAACCTTGTCAAATATTAGTAAGTCAATATATAAAACAATACCAAACTAAATAGGGAATGCCACTTCTTATTGACCCTCTGCCAACGTTATTGTGAAAAGCTAAAGCAACTGGGATCGACCCAAAACAAAAGGCGTGTAGTGCTCACCAAGGGCGTCGTTCTCCCGCAAGACAACGCGCGACCCCACACTGCGAATCGCACCTAAAAAAAAGGCCTTACTCGAGCAGTTTAACTGGTTGATTTTTTGACCAGCCCCTTTTACAAACCGGACTTGGCGCCAAGCGATTACCATCTCTTCAGAAAGATGGTCTGGCTGACTACCCAGCGCTTTGAAACCAACTAGGAACTGTGGATAGTCAACAACTGGCTGGGTAACCTGGCGGCGCCGTCCCTTGACGAGGAATTGAAAGATCTGGTGCCTGCTGGAGGTACAAGAAGTACCTTTGCACCTGCTCTGCACCTCTGTATATAAGTTTTGTATGGAATAAAACTTTTTTTTACCAGCCAATTGAAGGTTGATTTTGCAATAGTTCTTGTATTTATTTATTATTTATTATTTAGCACCGCGTCTTACTACCCGTTCGGGTAATATGCTTAGGTACTAATTACGCTAATAGATTAGGAGTTGGGAAGGTTGAACTTAGAGGAAGTGAACCCGCATTTGCATGGAGGGAGAGTGGAAAACCATTTAGTAAAAACCACCCCTAGTTCACCCGACCGAGATTCGAACCTTGATCTCCCCGTCCTCGGCAGTCGAGCTCAACACTACTAGCACGTTAGCCAACTCCGCCACCGAGGCGGGTAATAGTTCTTGTATTATCAGTTGGTTGGTGCCCAAATTAAATAAAAGGAAAAAAATGTAAACTATTTCAATATATTACAGTTAAAATAATGATTAAATGAAATTCTCTCAACCCACTTCGATGACCGCATTGTCTAAGGCGCTACTCTGTCACCAGACTAGACTGCCGATGACGGGGAGATCGAGATGCGGATCTCGGTCGGGTGTACTGAGGGTGGTTTTTCCAAAATGGTTTTCCACGCAAATGTGAGTACACTTCCTCTAAATATAACCTTAATTCATAAAACCATTAGCGTTATTAGTAGATAAGGCTATAACCCGAACGGGTAGTAGGACGTGGTGTTCAATTTTTTAAAATATAATTCTAAGTTGTGTAGTTTTAATTAGGTGTGAAAAATGATCAATCAGAGGAATATCTAATATTATTCTATGATCTCATCGCTCCCCAAAATCAGTCACACCCGTTTGTCGCATGTGCAATGGTATAATGTGTTGGTTTATTTTATATTTTAAAAATAGATTACCTACAATGAAATGCAGATAGATGTAATTTAAACCAGTATGTGCTAGGAATAATTATTTTCCCCACCTGTCACTGCCCAGTCAGGGTGTACAGTTATATACTAATGGTGCCATCGTTGTAGGTATAAGGAAGATATAATTTAAAGGAAATTTTCCCGGATCTGCGTGGAGGGAGAGTGGAAACCATTAGTAAAAACCAGCCTTAGTACAACCGGCTGGAATTTAACCCCAATTTCCCTGTCATCGGCAAACCAGTCTGATTCGCGTCGGTGGTCGCATGATCTTATAGAGCCCCTACACGATCAGTCGTACTGACAGTATGCATCAGTAATTACACCGGGACCGTACAGGTCAGTCTTCGTATTATTATTATTATTATTATTATTATTATTATTATTATTATTATTATTATTATTATTATTATTATCAGCAGCTCCTGCATGCACCGTACAACAATATGGATGATAAGAAAAGTGCGTGTGCAGTCTATGTTTGGTACTGAGACTGAAGGGAATACTGACGAGCGCGCGCACACGGTCAGTACTACCGTCAGTCTCTCCCACCACTTGCAGTACTGATGATCTGACACTGATGTGATCAGAAAATTCTGATCACATCAGTACTTTAGTCAGTCCAGCCATCAGTTTCATCAGTACCGCCCCTACACGATCAGTCAGATTGTCAGTATTAATTATTACTTTATCAATACTGACGATCCTGTAGGGGCCCTATAGCACGTCACTCTAATGTTATATTGAATTGCCGGTGAAAAGGAGATAGGGGTTCTAATCCCGGCTTGGGGCAGTGAGTTGGGTTTATCTTAAATGGTGTATCACTCTTTTGCTCTATATAAAATTATTTGTGTACATATTATCTAAATTCTTCCTTCTCCTCAGCTCATTAGTGGACGGGTAGTAAGATGTGATCACATACCTTGCTCCTTCCTATCCAATTATTGTAGATGTGCGGATAACATGAACGGGTAGTAAGATGATGATAACATTTAATTACTTTATTCTAACGCCAGCTCTTAAAAGTTGGAAATAGCCACGTGTTTTAGATATTTGCAATTCATAGTTTGCCTATCATGTATGATTAGAGTATTAACACGTCCACCAGTGTAATGTGTTAAGAAATAGGCCATTTAATGATAATTGTGTATGTCATTTTAACGATAACCTCTGTTAATTCACTCCCTGATTATGGTATTAATAAAAATAATCCACAAATAAAACTTCGATGTGCATAGAAAGATTAGATATAAGTAATTGAATTATTAGAGATTAGCTTGTTTTCAAAAATGGGTGTTTTATGTGTACTTTTAACGCACAACTTACAAACTAACTTAATCCAGGACATAGCATATATGATTAATCATCCTACTCTAGCGTTAGGAATTGTATAGGAATGAATAACAAAATAAAATTTTCCAAAAAATTATTTGTGATCTTTTCTTGTTGGCCCTCTCTTTTCACTCAGCCATTTAAAAAAAATAGTTTGTTGCTATAAAACTGATATATATATATATATATACTGATAAAAAATTAGTATTTTTAATTCCCCACTGTGGTTTACTACCCGACCGGATTATTTGAACTTTAATTATACAAATTGAGTAGGGATGAGAAAGATAGATTCTAAAGGATATGTACCGGCATTTGCATGAAGGGAAAGTGGAGAGAACACCCCAGTAGGGTCAGAAATCCAAACTAGATGAACGTTAAATCTCACCAACGCAGATATATATATAGTAACATTCCTGTCTTTAAATTGTGATCATTCATATTAATTTAAATGTACATCTTTTTAGCTGCGAGTAATAAAGTCGCAGCTTTCTGGTTTACCGATGACGGGGTGGGGGGATGGGTTTTGAATCCCAACCACGTGTATTGAGGAGTGTAAATAGTTCCCTCTTTCGCTTTGCATAAATGCGGGTAAACTTTCTCTAAAACATATAATTTTTTAGATTAGTATCGCTCGAGCCAATAACTAGTTTTTGTAGTAAATATCTTTACTGTACTTTGTTTTTATTTTAATAAAGTGAAAATTTACAGCTTGGAAACAGGAACCGAAACCGGAACTCTTGTCCAGGCTGTCATTTACCATTTAATTGAATACGATTCTAGTATCAGGACTGGTTCTGGTGATAACATTTATGTATCAGATAATGAATGATACAGTTTAACTACCTTTTGCTTTACATTTTCATAAACATATATACTTTTAGTTGTGTTTTTAAATCTTATATTTTAATTATGACAAGTTATCGATCAAATATTTGCAAATGTTTGATTTTTATTATTCTAATTGTTTTGCACTAAACACAGACAACTTCAATGTTATCTCTCTCTTTAAAAACATTTGATTACATACGCTGTAACTTAATTGAGGCCAGAAAACTAATAATTGAAAATAAGAGAGAAGTATTAAATTTACCTTAATCGTCGTCTCGTTGTCTGGTGATGAATGCCTTCTTGAAGTAGGAAGCCTTCGACTCTTTTCTTAACTTCTCCCAAAACTCTGCGCGCTTCTAAAAACTTGTCTAAACCAAAGTAAAGCAACAATTGGGGTTTTATAAGAGCGCGCCTCATATAATCGCCAACGAATGGGAACAACGGCAGCCGCCAATCTCTTTTAACGACCAATAGGGAATCGGGCAACTGACTTAGCTGCGCATGCGCGTAGAAACATCCATACTGTGTCCATAGCAACCTTTATCCTAATATATCATTCACTGCCAACAGCATGTGGGAAAGTTTAAGTTTGGTGAAATTACACCTGAACAGAGATGAACCATGAACTCTCGTGTCAAAGCACCTAAAGCCGAAGTCTATGGTTCATATCTCTATTCAGGTTTATTTATTTTCTTGCTCCGTGTTTCTTCCTGCCCGTCAGAACTATCCCTATATTTACCTTAATGGGCTTGGAATAGGGAAGATATAACGTAGAGGAAGTGTACCCGCATTTATGTAAAGGGACACGTTAAAACACCTTGGTACACATGGTCGAGATTCAAAACTCAACCTCCCCACCACCCACCCAATAGATCCGGCCGAGATTCGAATGTTGACCTTCCCTGTCACCTATAGTCCAGTTTATTGTGAGCCCGACATCATGGATCTTGTGAACATCAGTGTGGATAGTTCTGCTGAGTTTGTAAGCACCTGGGCGTCAGTCTTTTTGGAAAAACTAACCTTTTCCAAACGTTTGGAGTTGACCTAAGTTCAACCTATGTGATAAGCAACGAGCTAGAACTTCACTGGTGGTTGGTGGTCTATGGTTTTAGACTCACATTGTACTTTGTTGGCGTTGACGAGGAATCCGTGTCTTTGTCTTAGCTGGGTGTAGTAAGGGTGGTTTTACCGCATGTAACTTTTATAAAGTGTTTTTAAATCTTCCCTCCACGCTAATGTGAGTGCATTTCCTATGAATAAACTTGATGGCTTCTACCCTTTGTGTAGTCCTTAATAGCTCCGGTGTCGAACATACTAAAGAAAACCAACCAAGCTGTCTGAATTATTATTCTTTAATCATAAAATAGTAGCTAGCAGAGCTGTTTAAAGCCTTTGGATGGTATATTACATGTGTATGATTGCATTTTACTTTAGAAGTCAGTGGTTATTCTTGAAACGTTTCTCGCTCCCCATCGGAGATACCTGCATATTTACACCAATTGGGTAGGAATGAGGATGGTAGCATATAGAGGAAGTGTGCCCACATTTGCGTTGAAGGAGATTGGGAATATATGAACGAAAACACCTCGGTGATCATTCCAGCTAGCCGTAATTTGAACCCTGACCTTCCCGTCACTTGAAAAACAAAC
Source organism: Timema bartmani (assembly GCA_902151455.1). NCBI lineage: Eukaryota > Metazoa > Arthropoda > Insecta > Phasmatodea > Timematidae > Timema > Timema bartmani. The sequence continues at coordinate 12,399 of CABFWB010007515.1, read as the reverse complement.
AAGATGAGACTAATGCCTTTGTCCGCATGCCCACCAGTGTGGGTTACACATCCAATTTTATTGCAAATAGCAAAGTGGCTCATATAAAATTCACGTTGGGGGATATTTCAAGAATAGATAAAAGGTAAGATTCAAGGCCTTCATACTTTCTAATTTAGTTTGAGTTTGGAAGAAAATTATTCATCATGTAAAACACTCCCCAGATATACTATTTGAACAAAATCGTTAGAGCCATTAAAAAAAAAAAAGGAATCTTCAAAAATCAGTCATCGGTACTTTTCAATTGAATGCTAGAAACGCAATCACGATTCAGGCTCGAGGCATAGCCATTTAACATCTAAATATCGAGTTTGAACCAAATACATCAAATTGTTTCGACTGTACTACCAGGTAAAAACATACATATGGAGGGGCAGACAGACAGAGGAAGGGGCAGACAGACAGAGGGAGGGGCAGATAGACATATACAATTTTAAGAGCCACTTTTTTAGGTTTGGAGGCGCATAAAACGTTAAGTTAGATCATCATCTCCAGGTCGAGAATCTTCGCGACTACAATACTTTCTCTAAAAGGTATGAACAAATTTTAAAATGAAGGCCATAAGACAAACACTGTCTGATAATATAATTAGTAATAAGGTTACTTTAAATTTCATTATAGCCACGTTTTTAGATAGTATATTCTAAACAATGAACAGGGTCCATCCACACCGGTGGGCACGCAGTTCAAGGCATACATCTCGTATGGTTTAGTTTTCAAGTTATGGGGATGGCTGGGTAGTGGGTTTCGAATCCCCGCTGGACGTACTGAGCTGATTCTTCATAAATAAAATTCCCATTCTTCCTACTCGCAAATTAGTTTACATTTTCTCTAGATTCTACCTTCCTCCTGCTTACTTCATTAATTTAACTGTGTGGATGGTTTGTATGGGTAGAGCGTGGTGGATTAAATATATATGCAGTAAACTTGTAAATATAAGTGTGGTAACATGCTCTATCTGTGCTAACCATGTAAATTTGTATGGATGTTAAAATATTTAGTAAATATATAAATACGTATTTAACAGATATGTAAATAAATACATGTACAGAATACATAAATACATATATAATATGTAAATAAATTCATCTACAGAATATGCCGATAATTACTTTTAGACACAAATTTAGGATTCAATTTCGTGTGGGTTGTGCTTGACTAAAGTACTCACTCTTACCTTTAACAACGCGTTATAAAGTCTTGCAATTTCTGAATAAACTAGTCCATGCTACGTGATTAATGAGGTCACAAGCCACTATTATAGCCGGGTGCAGCCGACACACACTACCTTGGATGACTGTATTTAAAAGACATGTATTAACATATTTAAATTATTGTTTGACTAACAATCTTAACCCATTCCCACTGTGGACAATATTTGTTAAATACTCTGATAAACACCTGCTTCCCCTTACTTGGTAGTTTTAGGTAAGAATTACATTATTATAACATCCTGCTACTAAATGGTAGTCAAAGAGAGTCAAATGTGTGCACCTTCATCCCTTTACATTCTCTAAGAGTTAGTTTTTGAAGTCTTTATAAAACGTTACACCACAATCTATAGGCCAATACTGAGAAAGTACATTTCTTTGATCTAGAAAATCTAGGAGCCCAGGGAAGTAGGGGCATTTCAAAATATGTAAACTATATCAACTCTGTATGAATGTTCTAAAACAATTCATTTTAACAAATCAGCTGGGCTTAGAAATGCAATAAGCTGTTATCCTTAAGACAACTTTTAAAGTAAAAAGACGTGATAATATTTTATCAATAATCAATTATTGGGCTTACGTGGATTATTAATAACCTTAATATCTGACAGTTACAAAAGTTTCTAAAACTACGTTTATAAATTAATGCATCAAGTCATATGATTATCTGATCTTTAATATATATTAGAGGTGTTGGCGGGACCAGTTGATAAAAAAGGGGGGGGGGCACATAGGAAGGGCAGTGCCAAACTTGAAAATAATCCCTTCCCCGGGAATAAATTTGCCTCCCTTTAGATTTATTTCACTCCCCTCTGATACTATTAAATATGAAGATGAAAGATTTCCTTGCACCAAAAAAATTTTTTTTTAATAAACAAGAAATTTACAAAGTTTGGTTAAAAGTATCATAATATTTATCTCAAAGCTATGAAAAGTTGCAGAATATGGCCGTTTCTTAAGTTTTTTATTTTGACCAGCCAATCAGCGATCAAGTGACACTGAATCAATTAAAAAAATGTAATAACAAGACATCTTGGAATGTGTTGATTGCGAAGCACACAAAGGCGTAGAAAGCTAATTTTTATAGTGAGCGTCCGATGGAAAATATTTCTCTAGCGGGTCCATAAAATTTCAGGGAAAGTCCAGAACCCAAACCCCCGACTTTCCACAACCTTGCCAACTGTGGAAACTGGAGAGTTAAAATTAATATTTAACAACTCAGTCGATAAAGGTCGCTAATAAAATGTTAGAGTATCGTATTGAAAAATTATTCTTGAAGGAAAGTTTAAGAAAAAATATTTCGAAATAAATTTTAATATACTCTAATATATTCTATTATATTTTGGAACAATTTTTTTAAAAAATCGGCTATTAATAACACTCTTTAATAAATTAACATTTTTTGATCATCGTATAAAACCGTCTTCAAATATACATTTTGAACAACATTGTTTTATTCATTATATACTAGTTTTTTTTTAAATCAGTCAGTAAACTATTATTAATTATTTTCTTTGGAAAACATAGTATTAAATCTCTATTTATAATGTAAAACCCTCCCCAGACATACATTTTGAATAAAATTGTTGGAGCCATTCCCGAAAAATTTCAAATTATTCAAAAATAATAATAAACCACCCTTTTTTTTAAGGCCTAGAATTAAAATGTAAAAAACGACTGAAGGTAATAAATATCATATAATGCCTAAATATCAAGTGTGAGCAAAATCCATCAAACCTTTTCGGTTTTGGTGGAGATTGGGTATAGAAAGACGAACCGAGGAACAGACAGAGTTTCAAGATCCACTTTTTTGGGTTCGGAGACGCATTAAAATGTTCATCATAATCTCGAGGTCAAATGTTTTTACGATTAGAATATTTTGTCTTTAAATGAGAAAGTAGAACTATATATATGTTAAAAAAAAAGCTTTTGGTAATAATAAAATCTCACCATCTCACCTCATAAAATTTTTGGTGTCTCGTAGGTAATAGTTTTTGCTGGTGGTTATTTTAGTAATCAGGTGTCAAGCGTATATTTACGATGATTTGACATATTATTACGTAACTAAAACTAATATTTATTATATTAGCAACAGGCAACTACTATTTTTTCACTGATTCCCTTCTCCTAAAGGTGGGTTTAGACCAAACGAACAAGAACATAGAGCAAGAATAAGAGCATTCGTTCGTGCTCTTTTAGTGTAAACGGTGATTTAACAAACTGCTACTAAACTCGTTTACACTAAAAGAACTATTCATAGAACAGCGAACGCGAACCGAACCAAAGAATCCTTTGATAAAAACCGCTCAGTCGAGCGAGCGCGTGTGAACCCGAAGGAATGCTCCAAGCAACTGTTCGTTCACTCTTTCGTTGTTTAGACTAACCGAGCGAGCATTCTTAGAGTATTCATTCCCATTTAGGGCGAATATACTAGAACATACTAGCGCACCGAAAGAATGCTCACTACACGTTTACACCAAGAGAATTTAAGCGTAGTGGGGGAAGAATGAGCATTCGCTCGCTTGGTCTAAATGCGCCTTAACACAACCGTTCACAACCTTTTAATAACTAGCAATACTGTTAAAATTATTCCAAGAAACGCCCTCTATTTTCCAATAATATATTTAATGTAGGGAAAAAAGGTATTTTAAGTGTTGGCAGAGCTAATTTTACAGTCGAAAGTTTTACAAGGTACATCTTGAAGGTGAATATTAAAATATTAATTACTAGTATTTGGTTGATGACATATACAATAATAAAACTGTAGTAAAGGTAATAAACTTAAACATTAACATTTTAGCTTATATGTATATGTAAACCCCCCTTATGGGGGGTACAACAAATCCCAGGGGGGGGGGGGTCCGGAGCCCCCTGGCCGACACTTTTCTACATCCTTGGCATCTAACTGATATTTGACACGCCAACTGTCAAGAATCGAATAGTTTATTTAAAACCTTCAGACAAGCTTCTTAGCTGTATTTCATAGAGGTTTCTTTGATTGAATAAATATCAATAAATGTTTATCTCAGGTGTTTACAACTTTCACTTACAATTTTCTTAAAATTGTTGCGGATATCCCGAGTAGGCAGTAAGTTAGACCTATTATGCACACATACAAATGTGATAAATAATTATTTTGATGTGTTTGGGATGGTGACGCATTGAACTCTAATTAAGATTAAAAACAAACTTCAAACACCTAAAGGTAACAGATTTTTTTTTAAATTCCAGCTAAAATCACTCTAAATAGCTTCAAAAAGCATCCGATTTTAAAACTTTTGCTGGGCAAGGCCTACTAAAATTTGCTTTTAGAGACATCTAATTTTAAAAAGAAATCTCCAAACGATAATCATTCTAAATAGCTTGAGGCCCACCCAAAAGATTCTAGTCATGAAGGGTTTAAAATTTTACCGAGGAAAGACTGCCAAATTACCATTTTGGCCCCTTAAAGAGCTTCTGAAACCCCTGTGTAACAATATCCTTTTGGAATCAGTCGTGGGCATTTCCATCCTCATTTGCTTGGTCAATTAAAGGATATCATTGTAATCATATCAAGAGTTGATAGTGTCTGTCTTGTAGGTAACAAAAAAATTGGGGAGGGGGAAGAGATTTACAATTTTGGATACCAAAAGACAAGTCAAAAGGTCTGTGGATGGAGGATTATTGAGGGCAGAGCCCTGTGTGTACTAAGGTGGGGCCCTTGACAAACCTTGTTTACGGGGCTCCCAGCTATCTGCCGGGGAACTGTTGATGTTTCTCACCGGTCACATCTATAGCTTTGCCCGGCACTGGTGTTTGTGAAGAGCTCGGGTTCAATTATACGACCTCATGATATCATAACACCCATACACCAACCTTTTAATGATGAAGTGGTGTCTTCTGATTGATATGAAGATCAGACGCCGATCACACACGGCTGTTTGGTGAGTTGAAATGCCCCGATGTATGAAACTAGGTATTATCGCTGAAAGTCTTGAGGTCCTGGGAAATGTTGTTTAGCATTAACTATGTGGGTGGCTTGAAACCATAGTTAATATTACCCACACTCACTTCGGTGGTTCTAGGGTCTAAGGAGTCACTCTCACTATAGACTGAATTGCCGATAACGGGGATATCGGTTGGGATATCGGTTGGGATATTTTAACACCGCGTCTTTCGGGTTGCACGCATATGTACGCTAATGTACTAAGAACGAGGAAGCTTGAATTTAGAAGAAGTGTACCCAAATTTGCCTGGAAGGAAACCACCCTCAGTACACCAGACAGGGACTCTAGCCCCGATATCCACGTCATCGGCAGTCCAGCCTATTGCGAAAGCGACGCCTTATACTATGCGGCCACCAAAGCAGATTTGTTGGGTGTACATAGAGTGGCTTTCCACGCAAATTCTGATACATTTCCTTTATATTAAACATTCTCTCTCCCTACCATATTAGCGTAATTAGTACGTGCGTATAACCCGAACGTGTAGTGATAGCCAGCGACAGAAAAGATACTAGAGAAGCTTCACACCAGGACCACACCCATAATGTTGAGATATATTTTGGGAGGAGGGTGAGGAGAATGTAGGGGAGATTATACCTAATTTAATTTAATTTAATTTTAGCACCGTGCCTTACTACCTGTTCGGATTATACGCTGAGATTCTACCTATAGTGGTTTGTGGTGAAATCTCCTCAACAGGAAATGAAGATTTATTTTAACGTTAAATTCCTCTTGAAACAATTTAAAATAATTTTTAACATAAATGGAATTTTAACTTACTAGGCCCTATTACAGCTTAGTATTTATTTTTATTCATTTGAGGTATTTAACTTGCTGAATTGACTGATTATATCAGTACAAGAGAATTTCTATGTGCGAGAGCGAAAGGGCTTAGCAATTTCACCGGGAAAAGTATTTTCACATACCTTCCCGGGTTCTTTTACATGCCGCAATCGACACATATAAGACCGACTACTTTGCTTCCCCTTTGCAGGAAGTTTTGATACGGATTTTTATCGCTCAAGAAAAAGCCGCCAACCCAAGTTGGGTTCAAACCCACGAATATCGGGTCCTGAGGCGAGCACTTTACTAGAAAACCAACGAGGTCGACAATAGCCTAGTAATTTAAAAGCTTAGACATAATGGAAGATAACAAAAATAGATTATTAATTATATTTTCAGGGGGGAGGGTGCTAAATAGTCCTTTCCTCCTCCCCGGTATGGCCCTTATTCACGTGATTACAGTTCATGCACCGACTTTATTTTGTATGGATGTATGTTCAAGAACTTTTTAAGCACTTTTCTTGAGGGTTCATAGAAGACTTTCATTTGCTAAAAAAAACACCCTGAGACTGGTCTCTTTTTTACTTCTCTTGATGAAATCAGAGTGCACATTATTTTGTAGGTACTCTGTTAATACTGGCCCGCCTAATCTCAGAACGTCTTTTAGAGACGGAGAAATTTATGGTCAATTTTTTTTTATGAAAGACTTTTTGTCCAAAATAAATAAAATATTGCTTTAGATCATAAGTTTAACTTAATTTTCTACAAAGACAACCGTTCTTGAATATTGAACATGAGTATGATTAAACAGAAACTTTTTAAACTAAGAGAAAACGTTATGATAAAATTCCATAATGTTTGTGACAACTATTCAACCTGAATAAATATGTAGACAATTTAAGTGAATCTATATACTGAAGCAATATTTTATTTATTTTGGCCTGGATAGTGTTTTTTATATAAAAACAGCAACAGAAAACTTACCTTCGCTCACCCCCTCACACCTTAACGAGTCCCCCTTCACTACGTTTGCAATGTGATACGTTAGTACATTGTCATCATCAGCCAGGTTCATCCTCTTGAGTATATTCACTTCCAGGGAGAAACACATACCTCATCTAAAACACTCCTAAGTCAGTCGTTGAGCTGGGTGTGGTCCACAAGGAAACATCACCATCTTACTTTATTCATAATGGTCCATATTGTCCCACTTTTCACTGGAAAAATCGAAGAGAATATTAAATTTATCAGTTCTCACTATAATATGAGTCTTATGTGAAAATGGTTTACAAATGTAATCAAACATATGAATATATGCCTATTGTAAGTGTCCCTGCTAACTATAAATTGGTTGGTTTTCCCATTATCTGGTGACCTTCAGAGAGAAGAGGAAGATTGGGGGAAGTGTTCTATAATTTTGTTGACACTATTTGGAGGTTATTCTTCGTATTTTAAAATAAACACCCTATATTACTAGCCAATATTTAAAATATGTTCTGAGGTATCTCCCCCTAAAAAATAAAAAAAAAATCTTATCATGTCTCTATTAATTTACTTTAGATTGGACTCAAGAGCTCAAATTTTGACAACGCCACTATCAAAACACAACACTTGCACACAACCAAACGGTTCACTGTTTCCGGGATGACTGGTTAAAGGTAAAGTAAAGGGTAAATGGGGGTTGCAGGATGTTGGCACAACGCGACAGAGGTCACGTACGCCATCCAATGCGGAGTATCGGAGATATTGCAACTTTCAGCAGTGTAGCAGTGTGTGGTTGCTGTGCCTCAGGAAGGCTTGACACAAACTTTCATGCACACAGAAAATAACTTCTTTTTCTCTTCTTTTTAGAGAGAAGGGCTCCGTGCTCCTATCATGTCTATTGATATTTCTGAGTTGGTATCTAAGGGGCACTTTTAATGTGTATAGCGGTACACTTTTTGAATATCAAATCGTAAGCCTGCTCTTAAAATTTGTCCTTTGTATTCGACACATACCTGCACTCGTGGACACGCGGATTAAATGCTAGGCTCTTCTAGTCTGGTGTTATAGGGGTAAAGAGGGTGGGTTTCGAATCCCGACACGCGTGTACTGAGTTTTTTTCTATAAATCAGTGGTTTCAAAACTGTTTGAGTTGACGCCCCCTTTGGTAAATAATCAAATTCCCACGCCCTCTTCCCCGTATTTTTTGGAAAAGATATAAAAAAATCTATAGAAAAATTTGATTTTTTTGGTCACTTCTTTATTTTACAAAAAACACACAATGTAACATTGGCAATGTAATGGTACAAATAAAATGACTGAAAATTAGTGGGAGGTTTGGCAATTTTTTGTTTTAATATAATTTCTTGAATATTGCGTTTTACAACTGGTGGTAGGGTTGCCAATACTTCAAGAAAACTTTATCTTACTTTGGGAAAAGGGATTGAAATAAAAACATCTTCAATTCTTAGCAGATTTTTAACGTTATTTCCAAATTGTTTCAAGCCCTACTTGGAAGTGCTTCATGCCTTCCCAGAGGGGTGCGTCCCCCAGGTTGAGAACCATTGCTCTAAATAGTTTCCTACTAACCATCCATCAAATAAGGGTACATTTCGTCTAAATATTACCTACTCAGCCGTACCACTGGTGGGTAGTAGGACGTGGATATGTATATATATATATATATATAATTTGCAATGAGACAATAGAGAGGAAATGCCCCAGGTCCTTCCCCCACCTTTTCCATGAGTCCACCACTGACCACCCACCTCGTCTTTATATTAGATTAAACCGTTAATAGCCACGGTGCCAACGAACAAATATGTTCAAAGCTGTATTTTAATTTAAATGTAATATTAGTTGACATTTTGGAGTTGAGGGTAAAGGTGGATCCAGACCTACAGATCTCTCCCTCCACCCCACTCCCCCACCCCCTTGTGCGTGACGTGTTTATTCGGACCACCATAGGAAGACTATTTTGGAGGACCTAAATACATGTCAAGTAGTTGACATTGAAAACAAGCTACTTTATTATTTATTCAGAGCCGTCAAAATTGAAAACTGAAGCTATAATGGCTTGTAATATGAATACATATCCGCTTCAGTAGTCGAACAGTCTAACGCGTCAATATCGTGTTATACTGGCGTGCTCAAGGTGGGGATATCCGGGTTCCAATCCCAGTCTGGTCTACTGAGGGTGACCCTTTCCTAAATCGTTTCCCACTCTCCTTCCACGCAAATGCGGGTAGAGTAATTCGAGAATGTCTGTTCCCTCATACCTAACTACGATCATAGGGTATGGATGAGGAATTAAACATGTTTGAGGTAATATACCCGTATATATATATATATATACAGGATGTTTTTTTTTAAGTTGGCACAGTGAAATATCTTTAAAAAAAACGCGTTTAAGAAAAAAATGTTTCGTACAAAGTTGGTTGGTTTTGAGACGCTGACAAAAGGACAAGATCTAGTTTTTATTTAGTAGACATCTTCAAGGTAATTTTAAGGTCAACTATTGTTTTGGAAACGAGACCCTGTATTTTTTATTGCAGAATTGTATACCCCATAAAAAAACATCTGTGTCTGAAACACTTTTCTACCTGAGGTCTATTTTTGATGGTATTTAATGAATTATAGAGATATGTATTATCTCTCACAAACAAAAAATAAACGTTTGTTCATAAGGGTCGAAATGTTAAATTGGTCTAATATGTTTACATAATAAGTAGACCAATTTTACTTTCCGATACCTATTTATAAACGTTCACACTAAGCAGAATACACGGTTCTTCATAACGTGAGGTATTTTCGTTTATGATTGTAAATTTAAGTATTATGAGCTATGGAGTATTATTATGTTGCTAGAAACATTGAAATTATTTTAATTTATGGTGAGTAGAGAAGAAAAGTAAATGATGCTATCCTACTGTACGCTGATCGTTATCCTGAGATAAATGCACCATTACGTAGATCTTTTTATCGTGTAGTATAAGAATTGGTAGAAAATAGAACTGTTCAAACAAAGAAAAGGAGCCACCGAACAATTGTCACCAGTGAACATAGTGAGATCATAGTCCTAGCCGCAGTAGCTCATGATCCTCAGGTAGGCTCTCGTGCGATTTCTGATAGTTTAGGAATAACCGGAGTAGTGTGCTCTAAATATTGAAGCGTCATGACGACGTGTAGTTGCATCAAGAGCTTCATAGAGAAGATTTTCTCAATCGAGTAACATTCTGCCAATGAGCACTTGAACAAGTAAGAATAAATATGAACTTGATTATTAACAAATATACCAACAACTCCAGAAAACATGATGGAAGGCATTAGAATTGCTTGCCAAGATATTGATCGTGAAACTCTATTAAATACTCCCAATTCTTTTATAAAGCGAAATGAAAAGTTTATCAAAGTAGAAGGTCATCGTTTTGAATAATTGTTGTAGTTGCACATTTCGACCCTAATGAACGACCGTTTTGCTCGTATTTGTGTACACTCTATATATTATAATAGGCAATAAAATGAAATAAACAGTTCCACAAACATCGTACGCATTTATTTATTTTATTAAATATCATCAAAAATAGACCTCGGGTAAAAAAGTGTATCAGAAAAAAGTTACTTGATTTTTTATTCTCCGTAGAATTTGAATCTGCAATAACAAAATACAGGGTTCCATTTTTAAAAAAAGTTGACCTTGAGATGACATTGAAGACTCCACTCAATAAAAAATAAATTACGTCATTTTGTCAGTGTCTCAAAAAATCACTTTGTATGCATTTTTTTCTTAAATGCGTTTTTTAAAAGATATTTCATTGGGATAGCTTTAAGAAAAACATCCTATATAAGCTTTTATGAATACATAGATTAGATCTAGTAAGTTTTTTAAAGTGCTGGATAAGTTCTTCCCTTGTGGATACTACTAAAGTAGAAGAGTTCAAGAAATACATGTTTTGCTAAATATGTAACCTATTGTAAGATTCTGGTAGAAAGGAGATTTATAAAGTACAAATATATATATATATATTGCAGTCAACATTAATAACATTTTACTTAGGTAATTATTAGTATTATTTTATATGTAGTGATATTAATTATCTATCAAACGTCATAGATGAAGATTGAATGATTTTATTTTATATCCTAATTACAAGACAATCATTTTAGTAACTTTCGTAGCTGTCAACAAAGTTCCTTCATATCTAAATTGTATTGAAGCGACAGTCCAAATTCCTAGGAAAAACCTTACCTGACAGATAAACTAGATCTACTTTAAATTATTCATACGTCAATTCATGTGATCAACAGATGTCAATTTTAATAGATATAATCAATGCCTATAAAATAACGTTATTAAAATAGTTATCAATGTTGGCAGGAAAAAAAATTGTTTGTATTTTATAAAAAACTAAAAAGCCCTTCCTTTAAAAATAGGACAGTAGTGGCTGTATACTTTATTGGACTTTTTTATTTGCTTCACGTATTACTACCCATCCAGGCCATCATCTGTTTTAATCACATTATTGCGGTACAAATGGGGAAAGCAACATTTAGACGAATTTCTAAACTTACTGTAAAGTTAAACGATTGCATTTGCAGCAATATCCCTTTGCCTGAAGTTCTTACTTTAGCATCAGCTGTCTCTCAAACAGTATTTTTTATTGCTTCAATAACTGCCACTATCCCGTTTCAGTGACCACATGGTCTAATACGCCACTCTCGCAATAGATTAGACTGCCGAAGACGGGAAGATCAGGGTTCGAAACCAATTGGCTGTACTGCAGGGGACTTTTCCTAAATGATATTCTATTATCCTTCCACGCAAATGTGGGCTCACCTCCTCTAAATTTGACCTTCCTTATAGCTAACACATCAGTGTAATTAGTACATAGGTGTATAGCCCGAGCGGGTAGTAAGATGCAGTGCTAAAAACAACTGCCATTGACAGTTCACGAGCAGCTTCAGCAGGGCAGACACACCTTTTGTCAGACAATGACTTCTTTAACGTTTTCATTTTGGAATCGGTTGCTTTAATCATCTCCTCAAACACACTGTGTTGGTTTGGGCTGCTTTTAATAAAATTATAAATAAGCTGAAAGATGGAAAAAAAAACTGATTATTTTTGCGTAATCCGGGAGACCAAGGTTCGAATCTCGCTTGGTTGAACTGGGTTACCTAAATGGTTTTCCACTCTCCCTTCACGCAAATGCAGGTTCACGTCCTCTATATCCAACCTTCTCAAATCCTAGTTCATTAGCGTAATTAGTACTTAAGCGTATAACCCGAACGGATAGTAGACGCGGTACTAAGTATTTGTATTATTATTTTATACTAATGTGCAATAGTGTTAACAAATCGGTTTTAAATCAGTTTATAGTAAAATAAAATCTGAAAATGAAGCT
>CABFWB010007514.1:0-24220 GCA_902151455.1 Timema bartmani | reverse complement strand
GTAATTTTAGGACTCGAAGTGGGCTCGGGGGGGATCCCCGAGGAGGGCTCGGGGGGGATCCCCGAGGAGAGCTCCTCAGGGGTGTTCCTCGAGGAGTGCTCCTCAGGGGTGTTCCTCGAGGAGTGCTCGGGGGTGTTCCTCGAGGAGTGCTCCTCTAGGAGCGATCCTCGGTGGTACAGGTGGGGGAGACAACCTTTGTTGAGGTTTCACCTCTTGTAACAATTTAGGCGCCACCTTAGTTGGCGCGTTATCAGTAATGATGTCTCGAGTAGAAATCAATGGCACAGGTCTCATAGACGTCTTTGCGAGATTAACTGCGCAGTGACAGTTGGGGCAGTTGATGTTCTGATTGACAATTTGACTATAGGAGGTTATAAATACCGGAGCCTGACTAGATGCATATTCCTTGCGTGCCTGGGCATATGAGATTTTTTTTGGGTTGTATCTCCAGGACATTTTTCTTTACCTTCCATTTCGGACAGTCCCGAGACCAAGCAGAATGCGGACCCTTGCAGTTGACGCAGAACTTAGGAGACTCACACGGTGTTTCGTGAGCCTCCTGTCCGCAATCGGCACAGGTTGGCTTACCACGGCATTGCAGCTTCGTATGCCCAAATTCCTGGCACTGGAAACATCGCCGAGGGTTAGGGACATACGGCCTGACCCTGAGCACGTGGAAACCTGCTCGGACCTTCTTTGTAAGGGTAAGTTTTGCAAAAGTAAGGATAAACGTGTCGGTTTTTTTCGGTTACAATGCGGTACACTTCGGTGACGTGCTGAGGGGAAAGTTCCTTCACAGATATCCTCCTCTATGCTCACGCAGTCGAGGTCATAGCAAGTGACCACTCCCTTGCAAACATTGAGGAACCTGTGGGGCTCCCCCTTCACCGATATATGAGACGTATTGCTCAACGGTATTTCCGAGATTGCCTTTACTTTTGAAGACTGAATGTCAGTCATTGTTTGTATCATGATCGTGCCATCGCGCAGTTTTCTGATTGATACGTTAGATTGTGCCACGCCATTTATCACTATTTCGAAGATAAATGGGGTTACCCGCTTTAAATTTTCGTTTTCCTCTACTCGAGACATTACCGGGTAGCGGGGCTGGGGCCTCACAATTTCCTTGATTTTTTCCAAAATAGGGCTGGACGGCCTTACCCGTTTCCGCCTCATTAATATTACGGCCCTGTGAGGGGCCGGGCAGTGAGTTACTTTTGAGGACTGAATGTCTGTCATTGTTTGTATCATGATCGTGCCATCACGCAGTTTTCTGATTGATACGTCAGATTTTGCCGCGCCATTTATCACTCTTTCGAGGATAAATGGGCTTACCCGCTTTAAATTTTCGTTTTCCTCTACTTGAGACATTACCAGGAAGCGAAGCCTCACCACTTCCTGGATTTTTTACAAAATAGGGCTGGATGGCCTTACCCGTTTCCTTCTTTTATCAATATTACGGCCCTGTGAGTTGCCGGGCAGTGAGGTGCCAGCAGAATTTGGCAGTACGGTGCCAGCGGTGACAATGCTATCGGCCATGCCGTATTTAGGGGACAACCTACACAGTACTCGGATCGTAGACCCAGGGTTATCCAAGTTGGTACTACCACATATGGCCCTGTTAACTGTCCCGACGAGAGGCCCCATACGACGCTAGACATAACAACCTTCACATAGGGCATCGCCGAGAGAGAGGTCGTCGCAGCAAGTGGGTGTAGGAAAGTGCCAATTTTACGTCCGGGCTTTCATGAACGCAACCGGTCTTTTCTCAAAGTAGGGTACCCGGTTATTGTCATCCCTAAGGGATCCATCTCAGGGATCACTTGGTTATTTGGATTATATATTGGATTTTTCTCCTGTGCGGTTACTCACTAATAGTGTGTCGATACTAATATTTTATGTACCTGTTCCAAACCATTCCAGTTACACACGTGGAATAGTTCCACGTTACCGATACAGTTCCTCTACCGATACATCTCAACTTTGACTATTGCTTAAGCGTACTACTACCCTTTTGAATTTAGGCCGATAGGCCGATAGGTAGCTTCAGCACTTGGTGTTGTTTAATTGAAACCCGTAAATTAATTGTATTGCTATCTTTATGCTGGACCTTCCTATCAGGAAAATTACAGGCCTTATTATATAATGTAGTAATTAATATTTATGCTAGTCGATTTTTCCCTTTTGGACACTATTTGAATTATTGGTCAATTTATGAGTATGTTGTTTAACTCAATACTTCCGTCCTAGCCTTAACTGGGCCTATACCCACTCCTATGAGCCACGCATGTAGAAAAACGCCAGATAGGGGGAGATTTGAGATCGGCCAGATCTGAAAATACTATAATTAAGCATATCTGGGCAAATCTGGACATCTCATATCTGTGTATATCTGGACATTTCATATCTGTGTAAATCTGGAAATCTCACATCTGATTATACCTGGGCAGAACTGGGCATCCCAGATCTGGAATATTCTTTGCTAAATCCTATTTGAATAGATCTAATTTTGCCTATAAATTAGTTTCAATAAAGGTAAGTTTTTAAATTATCAGCAGATCGCGAATTAATACCCATTCGTATAGTACGCATGTGTACTAATTACTCTAATATGGGTTAGGGATAGGGAAAGTTGATTTTTGGAGGAAGTGTACCTGTATTCACAAAGAGGTAAGTGGAAAATCATCACGGAAAAACAGCCTCAATAGACCCTACAGATATTCGAACCTCGATCTTCCCGTCGTCGGGATCCTAGCCTACTGCAATACACGACTGTTAATTATCAGAAATGAGACGGCTAAAAAAAGTCATTTTTTTACAAATCTAAGGAAAAATTGTATTATTAATTTCAAGAAGTTAATGTACACTTCCTCTAATAACAACCTGCCTCATTCCTAACCCATTAGAGTAATTGTAACATATGCATATTTAACCTGTAGGCCTATGGGTGCTAAGACTTAGTGTTAATAAATAAATAATGTGGGAACAAAGGAATTAAAAAGATTAAATATATTTTATTTCAAGCATATAAACCATGAAGAGTGTTAACGGCACATCAAGTTGCTTGTTTGTTCAACTCTGCATACATGAGGCTGTCAACCATAGACAAAGGGAAGCAAGCATTTATAGCAACTGGGATTCACCCATTTAATCCATACATTCTTACTGACGAAGATTTTCTGGCTGCTTAAGTCACTCGTAAAGAGGCTGATGACCTGGAGGAATTGGATGGAGGTAGAATCCAGCATAGCTCTTAAGATCCCATTGATGCTACTGATATCAATTATGATCTACCAGAAGAGACAGTTATGGACCTAATGTCACATAAACAATACCTCATGCAGATACCACATTTCTAAAAACACCTGAAAAATCCCCAATTCATAAAATATCCGTCGAATACATTTTACCCTTTTCGAAAGCCTTTTTTAACGGGAATAGACAGAAAATAAAGGGTCCAATATCAACTGTTTTATCTAGTTTTCCCCATAAGAACCCGTTGACTCATAAATTAAAAGAAAAAAGGAGAAAGAGAGAGAGAAAGAAGAACGAGTTCGTGTAAGAGGATAAAACAGAAAGAATAAAGGAATGACTACTAAAAACGTAGTCGTGAAGAAGATATTTCTCCAAGAGCCTTCAGTTGTCAAGCAAAGTACATCTACAGCCAGTGATGCAACAATTTGTGCTGGTCGTGGCGAGTCTTTCGATGATGATGCTTGTATTCAATGTGGATCTTGTGGAGAGTGGTGACACCGATCCTGCTCAAGCACCGAGGGCAAAGGTTCCTTTATATGCGACTCGTGCTATGCGTACTCTTACCCAATGGAATGTGTGTTCTTACCTGGCATGTCGGTTAAAAGTACGCATTTGATATGACATATTCAAAGTTAATTTTTGAACATTTATTTTTATTTTAAAAATCTGAATAATTGAACTTGAATTAAAGAATATTTAAACCTTCAAATCATGTATTTTTATTTGTAATAAGTATAGTACATTATTTTATATTCTTAAAAACTCGTTAAGCGTGTAGTTACCCGCCCCTACCTCATGTTGTACAAGCAAATAGTGGTACAGTTCCTAGATTCGCTAAACTTTGTAAATCATATAAATTATTTACAATAAATATCAGGCTTAATGAAAATCTCTCAAATAACATTTATAAATCAATCCAAACATTGTTTTGTTATGTTTATTTATGTATAATGCAAAAGTGTTTCATTTGTTAGTAATGGCCAGACCACAATTTGTTCCACCCCTTTACAATTCAATGTTCTATCCAGGGATAGCAAGGAACCCACATCAGTGGTTACATGGACTAAAGCGTCAGTCTCGTCTGGTTTGCCAGTGACAGGAAGGTCAGAGTTCTCATCCCAGCTGGATACATCACTCTCCCCCCACGCAAATTCAAGTGCACTTCCTCTAAGTCTAAAGTCTACCTTCACATCCGCATTCCATTAGTGTAGATATTCGTACAGGCTGAACGGGTAGTAAGCCGCGTTGCATGAAACAATGTTAACCTGAAATGAGGATGAAAGTAGAATCTTCAATATTACTATATCTACATAACAACTTGACTATAGAGAGCATACCATGAAAAAACTGCCCCAATAGATATTAAAATGGATACAACTAAATCTGAAATATGTTTTATCGACCATTCATAAATATAAACATAACATTGAACTTGATGTATGACGACCTCGCATGAATCTGTGCAATTTACATGATCATCCATCGTGTCACAATATTTGTTATATGTATGGGCATGATGTCCTCAATAAATGGATACAATTCAGTGATTACACTCATTACTACTCCCAAAATAATCTACATAGGAAGGAAGTCCCGCTCATAAAATTTTATAGCACCCATTTCCTGAACGCTGATAGATATTATATTTCATTATTTTATGAAAGAAAATCATAGCTGGCTTTTGGAATGGCATGACCTATGTTTTCATTTCAGCACAACATTTAAAAGACACATTTTCACAATTTAAAGTTAATATAAAAAATATTATTGTTTATCGGTATTTGTTTTTGGATGACACATTTAACTAGTAGGCTACGTAGACATCTTCACAACAAAACTAAAATCCTTCAAATAATGTTCACATACCAATTCATTTTAATTCGGCAAAATATAATATTTTGGTGTCTACTGACTTTCCCCCACTACTCATATTGATCTGGAGGTTTTAGAGCTTGAACTACTATTCTAGTGATGTAGCGTGGGTAGAAAAACCACTCCTAGCTTTGATATTAGTACCTGTGGCTTTTTATTATTTTGTTTAGTACCGCGTCTCACTACCTGTTCAGGTTCTAAATATATGTACTAATTACGCTAGTGAATTAGGGATCAGGACGGTTGAATTTAAAGGAAGTGTACCAACAATTGCGTGGAGGAGAGTGGAAAAACCACCCTCAGTACACCCGACCGGCACTCGAACCTCGATCTCCCTGTCATTGGTAGTCTAGTCTATTGCGAGTGTGACGCCTTAGACCATACGGCCACTGAAGCCGGTACCGATGATTTGTTTAATCTAATTTAACATTTATTTATTTAGCTGCTTGTGGTAGTGATAACACTGTCCATAGTTTACAAAAACTGAGAGATGGAGATATAATTTAATACAATTGAACATATTATTTTGTATTTGCCAGCTCTACTTAGCTGAGTGGGAAGGGGATTTATTTGTGTCTCAGGTAAAATATGCTTCTATATAATTATAAATGTCCTATTCTTTTAACAATAATTTATAATAAAGGATAAATTCATTCCTCTCACGCGTTTCCTATCCCTTTACGTTTGACATTTATTTGTCTCCCTCGCCCAGACCAAAACGTGCTGCTCAGAACCCTTACCCCTTAATTCGACGAGTCTGAGTAGAGTCAAACGTATTTAATAAAAATGGTCTCTGAATAAATTGAAGCTCAAGTAAAACAATTCCAAACGATGACGATAACGCAATATTTATTGTAGATATGTCCTTGATGGCACATTTTAGAAATATAGATAAAAATAAATACCTATCTGGCATAAAAATATGGATAAACCTTGCATTGACACTACTTTACCTTTTATATCTTAATTACTTTCATTAAAGATTGGACAAATGTACTAGTCACCTATCCTCACGATGCTTAGCTTCAAGCTTCAAAATGATACCAACTGTACCAAATTGGAACTACACAACATATATCGTGCCGTATGGGTACAATAATATAGCTATTTTAACTCTAAAGCTGGTTCTTCGATAGATGGATCAATTATCTGTAGATGTCACCTTTCTGCTTTTGAGTTTGTCACTAAGGTTGAACTCCAAAAGTGAGCTGATACTTTGAAGCGGTAAAGTAGTGATAAAAAAATTAGTTTGGGAAACATCTAGTTCCAGGAGAGAAAGAGTTGAATTAGTTAATTTACACCAACGCATATTCTACTATTATATAGAACTTGAAAATTGTAGGGCTATAGTTCAGAAAAATTATGAATGCATAATCTGATACTTGAATATGTTCTTCTTAAACAGTTTGAGAGCTCATTTGGATTTATTATTTTATATTTAAAAAAACCTACATAAATATGTTGTTTTCAATTTAAAATACATAGAAAGTAGAATTGTATATAATAATATTGTAACTTCTATAAGATCTACAATAACAACTTTTCTGAAAAATACCAAAAGTACATAGATATGTTTACTTTAAATTTTAAGACAAGCTTGTTTAACAAGTAAAATAATTATTTAAGAAAAAATATTTAACCAACAACATGTGTATATGTATAGAAAATAATTAAATTATTCTATAGGTATTACGCTGGCGTGTCAAGCCATTTCCACTTGGGGGAAGCGCTACTGGAATTCTACCAAGTTCTCTAGTTTCACGCCAGAAAGTTTTATTCATATTGTATGAACTAGCCTTTAACCTCTTATATAGATAGATAGATTTGATTGATGACTGACTGACCCATCACCATATCGCCAGAACCCCTGGACCAGGAATTTTCAAATTCGGCAAAAAGATTATTTTCAGGTTTAGGTATTCGCAAAAAAGGGTTTTACGAAATTCAGTTCCCGGTGAAGAGGAATGGGGTAGTTTTTTCATATCATTCAAATCGTTTGAGCTGAAAAGATGGAACTTTACAGGGAAGGTCTTTTTAAGTAACGGTCGCGAGTACTTTGGGAATTTTTCGAAATTCAACCCCTAAAAAGGGTGAAGAAGAAGGGGTGGTTTTTCAGGGTCTTCCGAACCGCTTGATCTGGAACAAATGAAAGTTGAAAGAAAGGTTCTTTTTAGGTATAGATCCAGTGGTTTATTTGGTATTTCAGAAATTCAACCCCTAAGGGAGTGAAATAGTAGGGGGTGGGTTTTTCAAATCTTCCTAAACGTTTGAGCTCAAGTGATGAAACTTGGCGGGGAAGATCTTTTTAGGTAGCGGGACAGATTTTTGGGAGATTTTTCAAAACTCAGTCCCTAAGGTGGTGAAGTAGGAAGGAGTTGGTTTTTATATATCATCCGAATCGTTTGATCTGGAAAAATGACATTTGCAAGGAAGGTTGTTTGTAGGTAACAGCTCAGATATATTTTGGAATTTTTTGAAATACATATCATAAGAGGGGAAAAAAGGAAAGGAGATAGTTTGGGAATAATTTAAAAATGTCAAAAGATACGAAACCTACACAAAGCATAGGCTGTTGAATAGTATTATATAAATTATTCTTAAATACCTAAGGTGATAATAAACGTATTCCTTAGTGTAATATTTAATCACCAATGGTTAAAGATCAACGTCAAAATTTGTTGCAGATGTTTGTTGAATATATGGAAACATCAACTTATTCGGGTGGTCCTGGATCATTGTAGATCTAAGTTTACTCCTAATCTGAATTAGTTTAGAAAAATCTCATTAACAAGATGTACTAGTGACAGGAGTAACGCTAAAGTGTTTGGTATATAGCTTTAATAAATAATTGTGTAAATAGATTTCCCACAACAATGGTCTGAAACTAGTTTATACAGTGTACAACAATGCGCATTCTGGCTATGTTATTTTAAAAACTTTTTCCTCCATCTTATTCCTTGAAGGAAATGCCGAAAAATCTTGATAAAAGTGAAATATCAGCTATGCCGATGTCCATAACAGTGTACACACTAGCAAATAGCTTGTGAAATGCAAGAATAATCAAATCTCAAGATTTAAGGTATATGCAAAACAATGTACCCTGCATACAAATATAATTTGGTCGTCCATTTAGGGTTCACTATCAAAACGCACCGGCAGCAGAGATTTCCAGATCAATATTNAAAAGTGAAATATCAGCTATGCCGATGTCCATAACAGTGTACACACTAGCAAATAGCTTGTGAAATGCAAGAATAATCAAATCTCAAGATTTAAGGTATATGCAAAACAATGTACCCTGCATACAAATATAATTTGGTCGTCCATTTAGGGTTCACTATCAAAACGCACCGGCAGCAGAGATTTCCAGATCAATATTAACTTTTCAGTAACTATCTTCAAGATGGTGAAAATTGTTTCTCCATTATTAACTAAAAATGTATGATTAATTTTTACTGTCATCAATGGAGTCGACCTACTTACAATGGCAGTGAAATGATTTTAGTGTTGGGAAGGGTAGGGATTTGGACCCCCTAAGACAAAAGTTTGGTGGCTGGGTGCTATTATAAGGGGTCCTTGCCTAAAAAAATGCTAACATTTGCAAACTATTTGAAGCTATTAATAGAAATCAACTTCTGGACTGAAAAGATAAGAATGTCGTTTTCATTATCGTAATCGATAAAGTCCATACAAGAGTAGCAAACCACTTATCCTTATAGAGCCGTGTACCCAAGCCAATGGATAGAGCTATGTATCAAAGCCAATGTATAGAGCTATGTATCCAAGCCAAGTTAGAGCTGTTTACTCAAGCCAATATTTAGAGCTGAGTACGCAAGCCAATGTATAGAGCTGTTTACTCCAGCCAATGTATAGAGCTGTGTACCCACGCCAATGTATAGAGCTGTGTATCCAAGCCAATCCATAGAGCTATGTATCCAAGCCAATGTATAGAGCTGTGTATCCAAACCAATATATAGAGCTGTGTAGCTAAGTCAATGTATAGAGCTGTGTATCCAATCCAGTGTATAGAGCTGTGTACCCAACCCAATGTATAGAGCTGTGTACCCAAGCCAATATATTTAGAGGTGTATCTAAGCCAATGTATATAGATGTGTATCCAAGCATATGTATATAGATGTGCATCAAACCCTATGTATAGAGATTTGTATCCAAGCCAATGTATATAGAGGTGTATCCAAGCCAACATATAAAGATTTGTATCCAAACCAATGTATTAGATTTGTATCCAAGCCAATGTATAAAGTTTATATCCAAGCAAATGTATAAAGATGTGTATCCAACCCAATGTGTAGAGATTTGTATCCAAGCCATTGTATATAGATGTTTATCCCAGTCAATTTATAGAGTCGTGTATTCACACCAATCTATATAGAGGTGTATCCAAGCCAATGTATAAAGAGGTTTATCCATGCCAATATATATATAGGTGTAACCAGGCTAATGTATAGAGCTTTCTATCGAAGCTTATGTACATATAGGTGCATCCAAGCTAATGTATATATATATACACATGTATTCAAGCCAATGTATATAGAGGTGTATCCAAGCCAATGTATATATAGATGTATCCAAGCCAACGTATACATCTGTGTATCCAAGCCTATGTATATAAAGAAGTATCCAAGCCAATGTATATAGAGGTGTATCCAAACCAATGTATATAGAGGTACATCCAAGCCAATATATATAGAGGTGTATTTAAGCCAATGTATATAGAGGTGTATCAAAGCCAATGTATAGAGCTGTGTATCTAAGCCAATGTATAGAGCTGTGTATCTAAGCCAATGTATAGAGCTGTGTATCTAAGCCAATGTATAGAGCTGTGTATCTAAGCCAATGTATAGAGCTGTGTATCTAAGTCAATGTATAGAGCTGTGGTCATGGATGAAAATCTATTTTCAACCGTCATGGGTCTGGCTAAGGCTATTAATTATTAATCCCGACTGGTAGAGTAGGTCAGCACAGACAGATGGACTAGAATATTCGGATCAGGTGGGCTAAAATATCCCAAATAAAATTATATTCTTTGAAAGTCCGGGCAGGTAGGTTAGTGTGTCCCTGATAGTTAGGCTAGAATATTATAGACATCTGCAATAATAGATTTCAGACAGTAAGAATAGGGTAGGTTAGATATGTAGGCTAGGATAAACCAAATAGACAGGCCAGCACAGGCTAGGATATCATTGTCAGTTATACTAAGTTGTACCAAAAAGCAAGGCTACAATAGCCTAGGCATGTTGGTTAGAATATACATGTCATTTAGGATAGTATAGGCCAGACCAGTGAGAGTGTATGTCTCAGACAATTAGGATAGAATAGGATAGGCCAGACCAGTGAGAGAGTATAGCTCAAGACAGTTTGGATAGGATAGGCCTGACGGAAATCCAGAGGGTAGAGTAATCAAACTTTCAGAGGCTGAGAGCAATTATGTTAATCCTTTATTGGTAAGTCCTCTGGCAGGAGGCAGGGGGTGATGTGGCTCAGTCACATGACTGGACAAATATACTAAGGCTTTGGGCTAACCAATCAAGTCGTCAACTAAGCTCTTAGGGATGATTGAGATAATAGGTTCGTCAATCGTATGTCAAGTAGGCTATTACACACGGGCATAGCTCATTTTGTAAGTCCGTTCACAGCAGGTAGGTGAGCCGAGGGTCGGTTAATAAATCCTAATCAAGGTAGAGTCAAATATTCTCCACGACGTTCAGTAACAGCTTTTTTTAACCTTATAATGAAACTGATGGCTATGTTAGCTGCCCGTAAGGAGGCGTGGTTTAACTTATACCTCCACCCTGATATTCACCTATAGACACTGCTTCTGAAAGCCTTGAACAATACAAGAAGCGTTGTGTAATGGAATATGAAAAACCAACATTATCATAATCGCATTAAAAATATAGAAGTTAGAATAAACCCAAACTAGACCTAAAGAATGTTAACAAATAATTGTATGTACAAAATAAAAATAGGAGAAAAACAGCAAAGTAAATAATTTGATAATATAGTAACTGTAATTTCCTTAATAGATAGTTCAATGACATCAAAATTGGCCAAACAAAACCAAAATATCTTCTGTTTTTTTTGGTACTTTCGACATGGCGTCAGCCCGCACAGAGCATTATTGTCCACTATTATAATATAACCTAAAATCCAACATGGCGTCATCCCGCACCGAGCAATATCGTCTACTATACAGATATAACCTAAAACCCAACATGGCGTCAGCCCGCAATCGTGCAGTACCGTCCTCTACTCTCTGAAAAGGTTAAAATGAACACTCCAACAAAATGATTAATAAAATAACATCCGTGATAAAATGATAACCTTAAAAGCAAGGTCCAATGAAAGAGTAGCCAGTAATTTCAATAGATTCTATGGATTATATTTGTCAAAAAACTATTATACCATAATTGAAATCGATTAATATACATATTTACATATTCATAATGGAGAAAAGTGAATCATAATTCACCAGGAAAGATAAATAAAATATTATAATCGGTTACAGAAACTCAATGATTAAAAACCATTTCAGTTCATCAGGGAACATAATCTAAATAAATGACACTACATAGATATACATTTTAATTAAAATCGTTAAAAACATTTTAGAATTATTTGTAATTAAAAAATCCCTTACTAGTAAACTACCCTAAATCTTAAGGTTAGGATCAAAATTTCCTAGTTACTGCTCTCAATATCTCGCTCAAGTTTGATAAAAATCAATCTAATCTTTTCAGCTTTGTTGTCAGAGAGAGACAGACAGACATGAAAACGGACGTAGTTTTAAAATACAATTTTGGATTAGGTCACAGATAATAAGTAGAAATTGTCATAATCTCGAGGTCAATTTATTTTAACAATTACAATATTTTCTTTTGATATTCGAAAGTAAATATTACTGAATAGCAAATTATATAAAAATATTCTTTAGTTAAGAATTCAAGCTCTTTAAAGATAGATATATAGAGTCTAGTAAATATAAATGAAATTGTGCAAAAAAAAATTTAAAAATCTATTATACTTCTACAGTGATTGAATGTAAAGTTATAAATAGTTCCAAATTTTACCTGAAATTTCTGCAACATTAACACTCACTGGTCATAAAAAAAGATCTGTAAAACTGATACCACAATTGTTAGTATTTAATTGTTTCGCAAACAAATATAGTCCACATCCACAAATCGTTTATATAAAGTACCTCCGGATATATTATAACAATTTTAATTATTTATGACCGGAATCTTTTGAAGCTAACGATTATTACTTTGGTGAACTGTGTTAGTGATTTGTGCTATAAAATGTATGAGAGGGTCTAACATCACACAGTTGTAGTAAACACAAACATCCACCATGAGTTTTAAATTGTTCGTTTTCCTGGCAGCACTTCTCATAACTATGTTGGTGTCTGGAACGTTTTCTTGCTTGGAACAGGGTGAACCGGTGAGTGAAATATTATGTTGTGTCTCCCACTGATACTATGATACTATCATCAACTTTTAATTGGTATATTATATATATGGTCAGCTCTATAGGATTGACCAGTGGGTGAGAGTAAACCTAGACTGTCCATATTGTTATGCAATAGGAGTAAAGTCCACCAAACTTTCCTTATGAGCACCCCTGTCCACTAAACTATCTGTGTTATTGGCCCTGTAGGCAACTCTGTCTTTGAACAAACGTGTTCTTTCCACACATATTTAATGCTGATATCCAAACTACATTATTCTTTGAATCCAAAATATTCTACCGCCAAGGTGATGAGAAATGATGCATTACATTTTTGTATCTGTAGAGAGTTTCTTTATGAGTTAAATGGATAAACAATTGTCCAGTGGTTATAACTTACGGAGGGTATGAGCTGTACATGTTGATTGATTAATGAAGTTGTTTGATGCCAATGGTAATATTTAAGATGTTCGAGGAACATACTAATCACAATGATGCGTTAGAACATCTAGACACAATTTTCAACTTTAAATTAAATCGAAGTTGCCAGGTTCATAAACAAACTCATAGTTGTTTCACTAAGAATTCCATGCATTGCCGTTCCCTTAATGATCACCAGAGGTGGGTTGGTTGAACAAGATTAATTTATTGGATAAAAACTATATGTTAAAACATTTCTTTTAACCAACATTATTTAATAAGTATATTTATTTTGTATGTGGCTGACCACTTATTAAACCATAAATGAATATAGATTCATCCAGATCCCATAATCTGGCTAGTTTATTTGGCCAATTTAATTATTTAGCCTGTCATTATTTTAGAAGTAGTTCTATTATTATTTAGAATAATATAGTGTTAAAAGTTGACACAATATTAGGTATTTTCAACTTAAATTAGTTGATAAGCCGCCATTGTGGTACTAATTAATAATCCCTTTGGTCAAGGTTATTAATTAAATATTATGTTTTATTTATATTATTTTAAGCTATATAGTCTTTTATTATTACTGTTATATTATAATAAACCTTAATTTAAATAAGTATGTTGGGGTTTTCTGATTTTATTATTATTGTTATTATTATTATTATTATTATTTTAACAGTGTACCATGGACAACTCTACGGCCTGCTGTGATGAATTACATTGTCAAGATACCGCTTGCGTTTTAATTTGGTAAGTGAACTAAAGTAGAAAGTAGTTTAAAATCTACAAACACTCATATTTATACAAATAAATGATACGGTGGACTCCATATAAGGCCTCGCTACTTTGCCTGGTAAAATTTGAGACAGATACTTAAAACTACTAAGATATGTGAAACGATATAATATATAATATTATAGAAAGATAATTGGGAAGGGTGGATGAGACATCACATTTCACCAGAGAGTGCACATGAAGTAATATACACTGTTACTGTAACATAATATTTAAACTATGGAATTTCAACTCCCCTTCAACAGAACTCTATTTAAAATACTGTAATAAAATGTTCTTACAACTCAAAAAATGTTAAGTTTATATAAAAAGAATTATTATAAGTGGTTTATTTTTAAGATTCCTACAACTTTGTTGTGATAAGCTATTTCGTATCTTAAAGAGTAGCACAGAAATTATCCAAATTTGAAATTTCTGCTTACGTAAAATACCCATTAAGTAATTTTCTTGGTAAAATATTATTTATTATTATAATAAATGTTTAAGTTATGATTTTGTTTATATTGTTAAACAGAGCCTATATGCGACTTTTAATCAAAATCCTTATAGTGAATTTTGAGAAAATTGTTTATTTCTCTTTTTACAAATTACTGTTCATTTTTGGGTTGGATATCTATCTATAAAATCTACTTCAGGAAATTTCATTAAAACCCTAGATAACAAATTTTAGTCCGATTGGTAAAATGGTTTTGCCTCTAAACTCTAAACAAATTAGGTAAGTGGGCCATGAAAGGTTGAGAACAAAAAAAAACCTGATAGGGATTTTTTTTTCAATCACAACAATTTCTCTAACCACGGAGTGGTGAGATATTAAAAAGTTGATGGAGTATTCGGATTTAAATATAGATGAATACAATTTTTCTGATAAAACATCGCTATTATAAAGATTATTGCTGTGTAATGTTTTGGTTACATGCAAATCTTAGGATGATATTGATTTAGGTGAAATATTTTAAACACTCAAAAAATTAACTAGATTAAAATATTAATTTATGATATTCATAAAGTATTAACATTGTCTATAGTTGAGTAAGTATTCACGTATCACTATAATTGCCAATATATTTATTTGTTGAGTAATTTATTAAAATGAAGTGAACTAACACTGTTTTAAAATAAAAGGTACGATACTCCACACGAACTTTTTCGCTCTATTGTTTAGAAATGGAGATATTTACACAAAATTTGTAATATAATAAACACTAGCAAACCCGAGAAAAATTGCGCTAACCATATGTAAAATATTTTTTATTCATGGTTTTAAATTTCATAATTTTATTTTTAAAGAATTAACGTCTTCATTTGTATATTTGGACAAATAAAAAATATCGATGTTGGGTTCCCGGGGGCCAACATTTTATATTAAAATGTTGACTTACTGTTAAAATTTTCGTCATTTTACAAGGTGATGCACATCTTAGGGTTATCGCATTGCTATTAAATTTCTCTTTTATAAATTTTGAACAATAAAATAGGTAAATATTGACTATTGAGTCAAAAATGAGAGAGATAGAATCGTTATAGCCGATTTTGAGAAAATGGAATTCTTCTATTTTCATCCTCTAGTAAACTGCTATTAATTTTAGGATTAGACAGACGGCATTGCAAAAACTAAATTTTTAAGGTTCAAGGGTTCATGAAACGTCGACATTCACCAACATCTCGGGAGAGATTTTATTGACGGTCGTAATAACCTTGACCTTAAAGTGTTGGCAAAGTTAAAAGAAATATATATTTATGCAGAGCTTGTAAACCTTTGGTTTTATAAA
The DNA here is from genome assembly GCA_902151455.1 of Timema bartmani. Lineage (NCBI taxonomy): Eukaryota > Metazoa > Arthropoda > Insecta > Phasmatodea > Timematidae > Timema > Timema bartmani. The sequence continues at coordinate 8,633 of CABFWB010007514.1, read as the reverse complement.
AACATATTTCAAGTAAAAGATGTTTATTATAAATAGATGCGCATGTATGCAATGATAAGTAATTTCACATCTCAAAGACTTACGGTGATAAAATTAAAAATTAGAATTTACGCATCAGACCGGAACCCTTATAGTCATTTTGATGAAAAGTTGAGAGAAGCCATTTTGTTTGTAATATTCATTAAATCTTAGAAATGAAATCTAATCAAAATCGTTAAATCCGATTTTGAGAAAATCTATTTTTTCTCTTCCCGCCCTTAAGGAAACTACCCTTAATTTTAGGGTTGGATATCCAATTCCAAAAATTCCTCGGGGTAAATCTATGAAAACCCCAGATACCAAGTTTTAGCCCAATCGTTAAAATAGCTTGGGCTCTAGCCCGAGGCACAGACTGACGGACAGACGGCATCACGAAAACCACTTTTTGGGGTTTAGGGTAGCGAGAAAGTAAAAATATTGATATTGGCTATCCAAGAGTCAACACTTCGTATTAAAATGTAAACTTCCGGTTTAAAATTTTCGACATCTTATCGTTATTGCATTGCTATTAAATTCCTCATTTATAGATTTTGACCTATTAAATAGGTAAATATTGACTATTGAATCTAAAATGATAGAGTTGATCATTGTTCTCCAAACATTTCTCCTAAGAGGTTGAAAGAAAGAAAACATAGGCCTACACTTTTTGAGAGACTTAATCATTTCTTACTCTATGGTATTAGAGAATTATTGCGTTAAAACTTAAGTAGTATTGCTTTACAACTAAAGCTCACAAAATTGTCTTAATAAATTTGATAATATTTCAGAAATATTTTGTTTTATAAAAATTTATTTCATATAAAAGTTTTTTATTTTTAATAGTACTTCAAATTTGCAATGAAAAGTTATTTGGTATCTCAAATAGTTGCGGAGATACGGAAATTTCCGCTACTGTAAAGTACCTTAAAAGTCATTTTCACGGGAAAATGAAAATAGTCAGTTTATTTATAATCTTAATTAACGCCTAGATAAGAATTTTAATCAAAATCGTTAGAGCTGTTTTTTGAGAAAGTCGATTTTTTCTCTTTTCGCTTTTTACTAAACTATTTTTAATTTTGGGGTTAAAAAGACACACTGATAGACGGCATTGCAAAGACAACTTTTTAGGGTTCGGGGGGTCCTGAGACGTCGACATCCATCAACTTTTCAGTTGTTTATTTTACGGTCGCAATACTTTACCTTTAGTTTTCGAAACGTTTAAAAAAATTTTTTTTTTGCATATAGCTTGAAAGTGATTGATTTTATAAAAATATGTTACGAATAAAATATCTGTTTTATAAATATATCTACATATTTTAAATGATAAATAATTTTATATCTCAAATAGATTCGGAGATATGATTAAAAAAAAATTACGCATCAGTTCGGAGCCCTTAGAGACATTTTGCCGAAATATTGATAATAGCCATTTTGTTTAGAATATTTATAAATATTTTGAAATAAATTTAATCAGAATCGTTAAAGCAGGTTTTGAGAAAATGTACTTTTTATGTTTTTGCCCTTCAGTAAACTACTCTTAATTTTAGGGTTGGATATCCAATTCCAAAGACCTCTTGGGGCAACCCTATGAAAACCCTAGATACCAAGTTTTATTCCGATCGGTAAAATAGTTTAGGCTCTAGTTAGAAGTACAGACAGGCAGACAGACAGACGGAAATTCAAAAACCACTTTTCCGGATTCGGGGGTGGGGGGAGGGGGTCATGTAACGTTGAGATTCATCAAAATCTCGAGATCGATTTTTTCTCTACCTATAAGATAGTGAGAAAGTAAAAAATTTTGTCATGATAAATTATTGATTATAATTTTAAATTTTATATCCTTTCACTAAGTTTTAAATAAGAAGTATTTATCTTGATTGAAATATCAACCATTACAAATGTCATGTAACGTTGAGATTCATCAAAATCTCGAGCTCGATTTTTTCTCTACCTGTAAGATAGTGAGAAAGTAAAAAATTTTGTCATGATAAATTATTGATTATAATTTTAAATTTTATATCCTTTCGCTAAGTTTTAAAATAAGAAGTATTTATCTTGATTGAAATATCAACCATTACAAAATTAATGTAGAATTGAAGAACACATTGAATGATGTTTAGTCTGATATTAAAAAAGCACCTTATAGTAAAAAAAAATTATAGTTAATTAATCAATAAACTATCACATAACGATGTAAGCTGATTAGTTTGAACTGAATGTCTTATAATATATATTTTTTGTAATGATCCAAAAATTTAAATTCTTACTACTCAAAATATATAGGATGATTTTTATTGTCATATATTTTGATTTATACTAAATAAGTGATAGCTTAAAGCTCATATCCGTTAAATGTATTTTAATTGAGAGCCCGAAATCAATGAAAATGAAAATTGTTTTATTATTCAAACTAGAACTGATAACGGGTAATATACATTTTAAATTTTTCATTATATTATAATCCAACGAAATGTATTTTTGAATCCCCTTAGCTCGGTAGTATAATCCCTGTTAATATAGATTATGTTGAGAAGATGTTGTTATATTTAAAAACCAAATAATTAATAAGAGAAAAGGTATTGCACTAAAAATGATATACCTAATTTAAAAACACTTTACCGAGATTAAAATCACAACCATCTGGTCCTTGAAAAAACTGACAAGACGATAATTATAATGAGTTCATTTATTAATGCAGAAAGAACTATTTTCAAAAGTTTTTATAATTTGATTAAATTATCAAATGATAAGTAAGAAACACGAATATTAAGTTTTATATATCATAATGGAGTTAATTTAATAAAAAACTAAATACACCTAAATATATAAATACAATTTATAAAATACATCATATAAATGATTATTAAATTTAAAGCTAGATATTAAATATACCGTTAAATTTCTTTGAAAAGACATTGTAAAAATTAGAATAATTTTAATTACGTTATTCTTATTTTACTATCCTATGAATTTCTTTGTTTTGAAATAATTTTGATCATCTATGAACTATTTTTTATAGTAGGACCTACATATAAACGATTATGCCTTAGGTTTCAATTTTTTTGGCACGTTTTAAAAATAGAAAGGAAAATAAATATTCATGTGCATATTATTGATACAAATTAATGTTAAGAGATGGATTAAATAGTCAAGCTATTATATTTGTTAGTTACGGTTTTAGCCACATCTGCATAATCTTTAAATTGTTAAATGACACCTGGACATTGGAAGCGAACCCGGGACCTTTGGTTTAGTATGATAATGCTTTACTCCCTAAGCTATCCAGGAGTTGTCCCGTTAAAAATTAGAATAATTTTAATTACGTTATTCTTATTTTACTATCCTATGCATTTCTTTGTTTTGAAATAATTTTGACCATCTATGAACTATTTTTTATAGTAGGACCTACATATAAACGATTATGCCTTAGGTTTTCATTTTTTTCGCATTTTAAAAATAGAGAGGAAAATAAATATTCATGTGCATATTATTGATACAAATTAATGTTAAGATATGGATTAAATAGTCAAGCTATTATATTTGTTAGTTACGGTTTTAGCCACATCTGCATAATCTTTAAATTGATAAATTACATCTGGACATGGAAAGCGAACCCGGGACCTTTGGTTTAGTATGATAATGCTTTACTCCCTAAGCTATCCAGGAGTTGTCCCGTTTCCGGAGTCATTTTTCACTAATACATGGTCTAGGATAGAAGTGTGAAAATGTTTAGCTACATATTGTGTGTAGCATATGTGAAATTAAATAAACTTAAAGCTTTAAACATCTTTATTAACTACCTTCAAACTATATTAGACACAAACAAAAGTTTTTGAATCATTGGGAATGAGCTTAACCAATTACTTTATCGATTTAAATTGAATCACTTTTATTTATTTACTAATAATTTTAATAAAACTGCCTTTTTATGTTTTTCAGAAATGAATTGTTTGCTTCGAATGATTGGATAACGTCTACTCCTTCCTTCGAATGATGGATTTAATAGTTATTTTAGCCTGATTGTTTTTATATGTAAACTAAAAATATTTTGAATGATTAAAAATATTTAATATCAATTTTGTGTGTTATTTTGAATATTTCTCACTAAACGTTGTATAAAATGATGTCCAAAAGTTCCAACGATTTTAAACATGTACGAGTACTATAAATGAAATGATTACATTCGATAGTGAAACAACAATCAAGCAAGCGAAAATGATGTAGAACTTATTGAAATATATTATTTCAAACAATTAAATAAGTCATTAATCAGAGAGTTCCTCACAAATAATAGGTATCCTATTCAAATAGGATTTAACTACAAATATAGAGCAATCAAGTTAAAACTTTTATTAGAATTTATCGACATAGTGTAGAATTTATTAAAAAATTGAGCTATTTAGTGTATAAGTGAACAAGTACACACACTTTAATGTCTTGAATTTTAATTCTATTGATATCATATTCTAAATATATACAAACTTTAGTGTAAGCCTGGCAGAGCAAAATATTTACACCACTGTCACTCACCTTGGAAACGAACATGGTTCTTCGAAGGCTGCCTACCATCAGAGCTCCAAGATGAGACACACACAGGTAAACAAAATACACTATAAGGGTGGGGTGTTGACAAAAATTATATGAATGATCGAATGATTGGATAGCGTCTACTCCTTCCTTCGAATGATGGATTTAATAGATATTTTAGCTTGATTGTTTTTGTATGTAAACTAAAAATATTTTGAATGATTAGAAATATTTAATATCAATTTTGTGTGTTATTTTGAATATATCTCAGTAAACGTTGTATAAAATAATGTTCGAAAGTTCCAACGATTTTAAAAATGTACGAGTAGGTACTATAAATGAAATGATTACATTCGATAGTGAAACAACAATCAAGCAAGCGAAAATGATGCAGAACTTATTGAAATATATTATTTCAAACAATTTAAATAAGTCATTAATCAGAGAGTTCCTCACAAATAATAGGTATTCTATTCAAATAGGATTTAACTACAAATATAGAGCAATCAAGTTAAGACTTATTAGAATTTATCGACATAGTGTAGGATTTATTAAAAAATCGAGCTATTTAGGGTATAAGTGAACAAGTACACACACTTTAATGTCTTGAATTTTAATTCTATTAATATCATATTAAAAATATATACAAACTTTAGTGTAAGCCTGACAGAGCAAAATATTTTAATAAATATTTACACCACTGTCACTCACCTTGGAACCGAACCTGGTTCTTCGAGGGCTGCCTACCGTCAGAGCTCCAAGATGAGACACACACAGGTAAACAAAATACACTATGAAGGTGGGGTGTTGAAAAAAATATGAATGAAATAATAAGAGCTACATAATTTAAAATATGTAATTTCTCAAAAAGTAAAATACATTATTTAGTTAAGAAGATAACCTGCCTGTCAGACGTCAGAGTAGAAATATCTCTTTAATCGGTACAATAGTGGATTACCGGAATATTAATACCGATTTCTCCGAGAAATGGATAATCTTACTGCTGTCCAAAGGAAGAAACTTAAGTGTGTTTTGAAAAAATACCAGGACATTTCTCGGGCGAGAAGTAACCTACCTGTCTCTGTCACCCGACGTAAATAAATACGACGTATTATTTAAGTAACGATAGAGAAGAGTTGTACATAAACACTATTTAATTTGTCTTTTAAATTGGAGCCACAAAAAATGCCGACAATTAACAACACAAAAAAGACAAAAAACATACCATTTTTAAAACAGCATAGACAAAACATTATTAGAGGCATAGACATATAACAAGCTATTTTTTGAAATAATAGCAAACAAGTCCATCTATTGAAACAATATGACACTCTCCCACCTTGAGTTTCTTGACTCAAAACAACAACACAAATTAAGGAATTTTCACAGACAATATCACTTTGACGAAGTTCAGAGTATTTGAGTCATTGTTCTTTTAACACCTTAACACAAAAGTAATAATTTCACTATGTTAAATATCTTGCTGGAGTAGTAACCTTCCCTCACTTTCTGGTCCGTTTGTCCAGAAAAGTATCTTTTGAAGGTTTTTGATCTCCCTCTTCTAAAGACGTATTTGTCTGTACATTCGACAAGTTAGAGCGCGTACCTTTAGGCCTTGAGTTTGATTCTGTTGCCTCGAGATTGTACAGTCGTTAAATAGGCCTCATGACAGTGCCAGTACCTGTTCTCAGCCGAACCAGTCGATGAACTCCATCAAGTCCCGCATACAACTCTTCTACTACAGCTAATCGCAAGACCAGTCGTTTGATGTCAAAAAATCTGGTGCAGTTCCTCTAAATTCAACCTTACTCATACCTAAAGACATTAGACTAGTTAGTATATAGGCGTATAAACCGAACGGGTAGGTAGTAACTCTCTAGTATAACACGGTGCTAAAAAATATATGTAGCACTAAATATACAGTTCTCAGCCGAACCAGTCAATGAACTTCATCAAGTCCCGCATACAAATCTTCTACTACAGCTAATCGCAAGACCAGTCGTTTGATGTTGTTACTCCCGATGAGAACCACTTCACCAAGCTTTAAAGGATATTCCTTCTAGCTCCTTGAATTTGCAGCTAGCTGACCCAGATATTCACTGCGGAACCTCTTCCTCAAAACTTCACGAAGTTTTTGTAAGCACCTTGACCTCTTATTTAGATCAGTTGTCCCCAATTGGTCACAATCAGGCACTCCTACATGTTTGAGGTCCTGAAGGAATAAGGCCGGAATCAATGGAGTCAGGCTGTCAGGATCATCTGATACATAGGTCAAAGGTCGTGAGTTATTTATAGTCTCACAGTCACATAACACAGTTGTTAGTTCCTCAAAAGTCAACCGAGCTCTTCTAAGTACTAAAAAGCAAGGCTTTCACTATACCAATAAGACGCTCCCACCATCCACCTCATGATGTAGCAGCAGGAGGATTGAATTTCCAAACAATTCGTTGTGCTGAGCTGAAAGAATTAATTTTCTCCCAGTCCAATTGTGAAAAAGAATTATCTCTACCCACAAAGTTAGTCCCGTCATCACTGTATGGGACATACGGTATTCCACGTCGAGCCACGAATCTCCTTAGGGCCTGTATGAAGGCATCCGAAGACAATGCAGATACTAGTTCCATGTGGCCAGCACGATACACTGAACACGTAAAAAGGCATGTCCAGGCTTTTCTTCCATCTCGTAGGTAAAGTGGACCCACCAGATCCACTCCTGTTATTTCAAACACTAAGGTGTCACACACTCTGTCTTCAGGTAATGGTGGCACAGACCGATAAAAATATGTGTCTGCAATTTTTTTGCACACAGTGCATTTCATAACAACAGAGAAAACTGTTCTCCTACCTTTTACAATCCATAAACTTTCTCTATGCAAGCTCAAAGGACCTTGCACTCCCACATGGTTTGCCTTTAAATGTGTCTTATGAATCTATCTGGTGACCACTAGATGATCAGCAGTCAATAATGCTGGATACCTGAAATCTGACATATCCTTCCGCTTCAACATTAGTGTTTTCAGAAGTAGAACATCTTTGGCGTCCATAAATAAATTCAGTGCCTTTACAGGTTCACATTTCGAGTCTTAAAACGATTCTTTCTGAATAAATCTAACGACAAGGACTTCGGCTTCATCCACTTCAATGGCACTAAAATCTCCCCTTGTCTTCGATTGCTTTCTGCAATTACGAATTAATCTGAGAACCCATCCCACAACACGGAGAATTCTGTGGTACTGAGAGAAGAATCGATAATACCACTCACTGTCGGTGTTCACATTTGGTAGATTATTAACCGCACCTTTTAGAAGGAGTAGAACATCCAATTGCATATGCTTCAAGACAATTGAATAAAGCCGAAATTAACTACAGTGTTTAAGAACAAGAATTGCTAAGCATAGTTTGGAGTATAACCAGTAGCGTCTCGTAACCAAAATTCTTGAGCAAGCTTATAAGTGACGACCCTAAGCTTTTATGCTTCAAGTTTCTATTTGGAGGTATTTTTTTTACGATAGTTGTGACTTTGGGGGTCCTTCTGTTCTGTGATTTACATTATTGTGTTATTACTTATTATAGACATATACTAATAAATTTTCGTTTGTTAGCTTTCACTGATACACACATCAAAACAAAAGCACCAATTACAATAAACTCCACAAAACTCTAAAGCCCGGTACACACAACACAACTTCTTGTATAAAAAGTTGTGCAAGAAATTATACAATATCTTGGTCACATGGATTGCATACAAATTTTAGACAGTGACTGTTCACACCGCATTTGTGATTGCATACAATATTTGAAAAAATATGGCGTTTTTCACTTTTATGGAAAAATAATGATTGCATGATTTAGAAAATATTAGTATTCAATGTAAATAATTTCTTAATCATTCCCAAATATTATTAAAATAAAAAATAATATTTTTTCTATTTTTTAAAAAACCTTTGTAAACCTTTATATTAGGGGTTTAACCTCCAATAATTATAATTATTTTAAAACTAGACCCTATGTTAGTTTTATTTATTAAAGAACAATAAACAGTTAAAGGACAAAGAGCACATGCTCGCCACTCGAGATATACACCGGAA
>CABFWB010007513.1:6607-17247 GCA_902151455.1 Timema bartmani | reverse complement strand
TTTTTTTTTTTGTCCATTTGTTGTTAACTGCTCAAGAGAATAAACAAGGGTTATCAACACACAATACTGAAGGCAAACAGCTGATTGTAATATTTACGTTTTTATGTTTGACGTTTCAATGCATCATGGGTAAACAGAGATTCCCAGCTTTCCGCGAGTGTGTGAACATCTGCACCACTAAGAGGTACTGCTTTCAAATTTCAGCTTACGTGTGAATTCAGCTTAACAGCTAAACCTCTTGTGGGGGAGTGAGGTTCGTCTCATATCACCATCATTCTTCTTCACTATAGGAGTAACTAACCATAGGCGCTATAAATAGGTTTCTTCATCCATCTGTAAATAGGTATGCTAATCTTCAGGTGCTAATTACACTTCATGTAACAAGTTCACACCACTGAGGGTGGTCAGTGCACCTGGATATGCGCTTAGGTTTCCCGGGTTCGTTTCCCGGCTGGTATCTTTCCTGAAAAGGGGAACTACCCCATAGGGTCACCAGGGTTTGGTTAGTTAGACTGAAGTTATGTTTAAGTATTTCCACTGGATCCATACACACTCGCTATCGCCATCATGTCATCAGGACATGTAAAGAGCCTCCACGGAAAGGATGTACGATTAGTATATTCAGGCTTCCTCTGGGCAATAGTACATTAGTATTGGCTAATATTTCCACAAAATGGGCTACGAGGGGTGTAGCCCAGGCGCACACTATTATTATTATTATTATTATTATTACTATACCTCTGTCCACCGAAGGTGGTTTTCCCTAAATGGTTCCCCACTCTCCTTCCACGCAATTGCGGGTAGATTACCTCTAAAATGCTACCTTTCTCATCCTTACCCCATTTGAGTAATTATCATACACGCGTATAGCCTGAATAATGCCATCAAAATCTAAGGGGAAAAAAACATACAGGAAAGTTAAACCTCTTATATAGGATTTGTATTTAAACCCTCTCTACTTATAATAACAAATATGTCACCCACGCTGTGAGCCTGCGGCATAAACATCAAGCTCTTTTTGCTATCCTGTGATGGGAAGGTCAGTGTTATAATCCCGGCCGGATGTAATGAGGGCTGATATATATTTTTTTTTTTTCACCGCATCTTAATACAACGTTAGTTCGGATTGCACGCGTATGTACTAATTGCACTAATGTGCTAGGGATTACGAAACTTTAATTTATATGAAGTGTACCCGCATTTGCGTGAAGAGAGAACGTGTAACACCACCCTCAGTAGACCCAATAGGAAAGATGCTAGAATGACGCCATTGGACCATTCGTTCTCTGATGATGGTGATTATCTCCTTAGTCGGTTTTCTCTCTCTCCATTCAAATGTAGCTGTATTTCCTCTCAAATCTGTCTTGATCATCCCTAGCACATTAGCGTAATTAATACATGTCCTTCTAATAACTTAAATTATTCTAACTAAATTTATTCTCTTTATTCAAAATAAACTTTGATAAAAGGTCTTGTTAAAATCGACCAATTTAATTTTTACCATAGGGATTGGATAACTTACTAAACATCTTGGAATTATCTTTTTTTAATGAACCCCCTCAATTATTGTGTAACAATCCTGAAGGCAGGTAAGACACTATTTTAATCTCTTTAATGTGTGTTACAAGTTGCGCATTCCTCGTAGATCGAGAACCATTCGCGTCCCTCTTGGAATCCAAGAGATGTAATTATGTTACCTGCGATGCTGTCGAAAGTGCTAGCTGGCTGACTTAATAAATACGAACGTAATTAAATAGCGAGACGAAATGCTCGACTGCCTACTTTCTCCTTTTTATTGATGTACACTCACTTCACAGTACGATTAAACTACGTGCAAGGAATACAAAATAATGTGGGAATAGTTGGCCAGTATTTATTTTTTTAATTTGTTGTGATAAAAAAAATTGTTGGCCAAAATAAATAAAATGTTGCTTCAATAGATGACTTTAGATTAATTTTCTACACGTGGTAGCACTGTGTCTTACTACTCATACGGTTTGGACGGTTTTGTACTAATTATTATAACGAGTTCAGAATTAGGAAGGTTGAATTTAGAGGACGTGTACCCACATTTGCGTGGAAAGAGTGGGGAAACCATTTAGGATAAACCCTCCTCAGTACACCCGACTGGTTTCGAACCACCCCGTCATATGTAGTCTAGGTTTATTGTGAGAGTAGCGCCTTAGACCATGTGGTCACCGAAGTGCGCTAGTATCAACCGTTCTTAAATAAATTTCATGCATATTGTGTCGTTTGAAAAGCAGTTTTAATCTACATTTAAAAGGTTTCTGGTTATGCTTATGGCGGATACTCAACAACTGTTAATACACTAAATTCGTGACGATCCGGCCTAAAGTGCTACGGCATTCCGGGCCGGAAAATACGGAATCCGAGTATAAATAATTTTCAGTGTGGGTTTGCCTTACATAAAGTCTGTTCATGATAGGTTTTTACCTGGATGACAGTTCAAAAATAATCATGTTTAGGATTTGGGTTGCCATCACTTGGAAAAGATAGCTGTTTTGTTATAAATAATAAGTTTTTCAATAACATGCTATATTTTACATTAAAAATAACGTAAACTTAAATTTTCTCACACTATTTCATTACTTTTAATAATCACGTTTTATCCAATATGAAACAACATTTTAAATATAATTAAAAGTACTTACTCTTCGTTTTGGAATGTTATCTATTATGTGTAATATAGTGCACACATTAACATCTTTTAATACAGGCATCGTATTTACTTGGAAAATAGAAAATAATTGTCATTTTTGTGTTCATAATAAATTATTTTATGATTATTTTATCGTATTTCAAAATATTGAACTGAATAAAATATTGTATCCACTGCGTGGGTGCATCATTGTAAAGAATTTGTTTCCGTCATGTTCAATCGCATGGTTTAAATTCATCGGTCACCATTTTGAGGCAATGTTTGTTAGACCTTTTGTGAAGGTGCTGTGAATAATATATTTTTTTAAGTGCAATAAAAGGATAAATAAGCTTTGTGGCCGACCTCAAATAAATATAAATAATACTGGCCTAAATTACTGTGGCTAGCTATCACATTCATACATTACCATATGGTTTTATTACAGTTAGCCAAAGTGACAGATGTCAGCTGTTTGGTGTAGGGAAACATTTTTAACTATTTCTAGTAACTTTTTGAGCTGTCATCCAAGTAAACTAAGGCCGTGAATGTATTATAGAAACTCCTCGCGCATACCTCCTTTGACTCAGCTTCTGTTTCCAGCCAAACCAAAACATTGCTATCTACATCTCTCTTGACACAGCATCTGTTTCCAGCCAAATCTAAACAGTGCTGCTATCTACACCTCTCTTGACACAGCTTCTGTTTCAAGCCAAACCAAAACATTGCTATCTACAGCTTTCTTGACACAGCTTTTGTTTCCAGCCAAATCCAAACAGTGTTGCTATCTATACCGATCAAAAGTACTGTATTATACGCCAACCGCATGCATAGCAGTTACGCTTTGCTGTCTCCAATGTAACAGTTGTAAGGCGTTTGCGATTGATTTTATTGATTAGTTACTAGTGGATATGAACCGGTTTGTTTATTTTAAAACACACTTGTTAACACCAAGAACCGGGCCGAATAATCGCTACTCTACGTGCATTGATTTGTGTGGTTTGTTGTGTGCTTCAGGCGATGGGTCCTCGCTTAAAGAGCGGCCAATGGAAATGTTAGCAGTGCGACACACATTTCCATGAAGAATGTGTAGGTCTTATAGTTGATAATTCTGATGACTTTGTCCTTTTTGTGAACGACAACCTTAACCTTGATTTTTAGTGCTAACATGAGATTCCTTTTATGAGCTTTGATAAAATTCAATGCTTTTTTTTTTTTTTTTCTTTGATAAAATTCAATGCTTTTTTTTTTTTTGTAGAGCCAGATGAATAGAGACAATCGTCTATAGTAAACTTTCATTATAAAATTATTTTTTGAAACCTTAAGTGATTTTTTTTGTAAGCTATAAACTTACACGTTATTAATATAAATGTTAGTTACAATTTTAACTCTTTCTTTTTGCTGAATGCTATTAATATTGAAGTGCGTTTACATGTAAACTTGATAAATATATTTTTATCGCAATAAATATTTTATTCATAAGTTATCTCTATCAATTACAACAAAACCAAAATTAGGCCATATTAAGTCAAAAAATACACTCTGATTTATAAATGTAAATAAAAAATCAGGTTACAGCAGGAAAGCTCAATTATTTTTTTCTTTGTTCCTAATGAATTTCTCTACGACCCACATGTGCATAGATCCATTAATGCTGACATATTAAGCCGCTGCAGATTTTTAAACCTTAGCTAGGCCATAATCGGTGCAACTACCTCATTTAATGGGACCTTTGCTGTTGAACACTTTCCACTAATTTTTCTATTGTTTCAATTGTATTACTTAATGTTATTCGCACGCAGGAGTTGATTTCTCTGCTTCGTTTTAATATTTATAATTGTGGAAAATCCCTTTTAATATAAATAAGTAAAACAAAGGGCAGCAATTTTTGAATGGTGATAGTAAGCAGATGGGGATTATTTGTAATATCCGTGGTTTCTATTATCTGTGCTTCCCCTCCCCTCCATTAACCCGGAAAATCGAGAGTCTACTGTACTTACATGATTTCGATCATCGAAGTCTGTATTTCAAAACGTAAAATTTAAGATAGTTGACTCTAGTAATAAGCAAATAACATTTTAAATTTATTTTTGAGACCCCCCAAAAATACCTTTTGTGGCCCTCCAGTTAAGAATCGCTGCTCTAGTGCATCATCGTGTGAGAAAATTATACTAAACATATCTACTGAGGCAGTATTTGATTTATTCTCGCTTATATAGTTTCCGTTCATAAAAACTGCAAAATTAAATAGACCTTAAGTGATATTTCTTATGGGTATGTCAGTATCGGATCTTAAAAAAAACCTCTAAAACAATCCTCGACTATATAAACATTTTCTGTCGAGACCTTGTGTCATAAAGGGAAATGATTTGGTCTGAGGAATCTTAGATATGTTTCCAACCATAAACTTAAATCTCAGAACCGTAACATTGAGATAATTCCACCGTTTTTTTATTTTAAAATGAAATATTATAATGTTATGCAATGCTGGAGAAGACTTGAGAAGATCAGTTGATCCGCCTCGGTGACGTAGTTGGCTAACGCGCTAGTCGTGTTGAGCTCGACTGCCAAGGACGGGGAGATCGAGGTTCGAATCTCGGTCGGGTGTACTGGGGGTGGTTTTTCCTAAACGGTTTTCCACTCTCCCTCCACGCAAATGCGGGTTCACTTCCTCTAAATTCAACCTTCCCAATTCCTAAGCCATTAGTGTAATTAGTACTTAAGCGTATAACCCGAACGGGTAGTAAGACGCGCTGCTAAAATAATAAAAATAATAATAATAAAGATCAGCTGGACAGACAGGGTGACAAATGAAGTCCTAAGAGTGGGTGAGAAGAGAACCATTTTGGATGTGATTCTTCGGTACAAGTCAAACTAGTTCGAACACATCCATAGGAGGAACTGTCTTCTGCGCGACGTCATAGAAGGCAAAGTTGAAGGAAAGAAGAAAATTATGTGAGTTAAAGGAAAGGGTGCATTAGCAGTCTAAGTTCACTGACTGTCGTAAGACAGAACACATTATATTAATGTATAATGTAATATAACTAAAATGTAAGGTGTTTATTCCTAAAGGGACACGTTCACAACTTTCCCCTCCATTTTGGTGTGAACTATATTTTTAAATAATAAACCCTTTCTTAAATAACGCGGGATGCGTTTTATTCGTTGCTAGGTGATTAATCGCCGTGGTTTTCCCCTTAATTTCATCAGGCTAATGCGAGTGCATTTCTTCTCAAATTATTGTATAGTAAAATAAACCGTTTATTAATATAAAATATTATCTCATTTTGTTATAACGACTACAAGATGGCTGAGATAATTTGTAAGATTTCTAGAATAAGTTACAGAAGTAGTGTCTGATTAGGTTGTTCTATGATCTTAGTCTTCGGTTTGAGTCTTAGCTGNCGCACTTGAGGCGTACTAAATCTGACTATGAAACTGGCCCTTAGCCGGATACCTAGAGATTAGAACTGTATATCGTTAAATATCTAGTCACTTATTCCTAATTATTGAGGGGGAGGGTACAGGACGAACCCATTTCCACTTTAAACTAGAAAATAAAAATTATTTCGTCCAAATAAACAACATGAATGAACGAATGGTATGATGAACAGAATTATTTCTATAAGTTTCTACAAAGGTTATATTAATCATTCGTGCTTTGATTCGAACGTGGACCTACTAATTTCTAAATAAAACAATTAACTGTTTATTTTACGGTACTNTCCATTTTGGTCTAGGTTGGTGTCGTCCTGTATTTAGTATCGACTCGCACTTTAGGCGTACTAAATCTGACTATGAAAATGGCCCTAAGAAAGTTTAATTTGAGCAGATTATTGGGGGAAAGTGGAAGTATGAATGCTTGGCTAAATTTTATTCCATTCCTTTTTTATACTAATACATAAGCGTAAAACAAGATACACAGTTTATTTGAAAAACTACATTGGGCAAATATGTGAATCGAGCATTTTTAAAATACTTAAAATTGTATAATTATAATTTTTAAATGCCCATTGATGCTAGCTAGATAACTTATATTTTATTAAATTTGGAATATTTAATTAACACTTTCTGAAACGACTGATTATCAGCCCACGACTCTAAACGGACTTAATAAATAAAATACACAACACTCAGTTTTTTTTGCAATGATATACTTATCGGCCATGCCACGAAAATCGAATCTGAGACCCGTACCTCAAAAGTATAGGTGATTGAACTAAGGTGTCAAGTGAAAGAGCTGATTTACGAGTTTGTTTCATTATTTCAGAGGACCTCGAGAGCAGGTTATCGACTTTAGTGGGCTAAATTTAACACAAAGTTGTTTCTTATATAATTCGCTTTATCAACAAGGCCATTAACGGGGTTAGAATGGAAAGAGCAATTTGAGAAGATAAATTTGGTGATAAACCACAATATTTAAGGTATCAGTTAAGAAATTTTGCATCTAGGAAGTCCTCGAAAATATAACAACTATGTCTTTAAAGTATAAGGCCAATACGTTTGTAAAATAATTAAGTTTACTAAAATTATTGGTATTTAGTTCACTGAATTAAATTCGTCTCTCTTAAAACCAACCCACCTCGGTGGTGTAGTTAGCTAACATGCTAGTTTCGTGTTGAGCTAGACTGCCGAGGACGAGGAGATCGATGTTCGAATCTCGCTCGGCTGAACTGCTAGGAGGGTTTCCCTAAATGGTTTTCCATTCTCCCTTCACGCAAATGTGGGTTCACTTCCTCTATAGTCAACCTTCTCAATCCCTTACCCATTAGCGTAATCAGTACTTAACCCGAACGTATAGTAAGACACGGTGCTAAATATTATTTTAAAACCAGTTTTGTTTTATGGTTCTATATTTTAGTTTTTGTTGGCAAATTCAATAAAAATAAGAGCCACTCATACCATCCTTACAAAACGTGTAAGGATTCCGTGATAAAATATCTTTCCCTCTCCTCTTTTTTTTATTCGAGTCGGTGTAATTCAACCTACGAGGAGGGAAAGACGTTCTCTTTGTAGTATTATGCGCCATACATTTATGAAAGANCTGTGGGGGCACCTGAATGGTAGAAGTTAAAACAAACAAACAAAAAAAAAACAGAAGAAAGACGCTATCTCCATGTTCCGAATTCAAACATGTTCGTAAGACCGCTTTCAACTTTATTTACAAAAAGTAAAACGTTTTGAGGATTATTTGTGATTCTTTTGAAAGAAGAACCAATCTCTGTGCTTTGTTTGGAAGTTAGAATAACGGTATTAATTGAGTGTTTTATAATTTGGCTAACACACGGAAGGTTGGCTTCTACACGCCTTCTACACCGCTTCTACACGCCTTGAAATGGTGTTGAAGAAAATATTTTCAAGGTAAAATATTAGTGATGGTTTATTTCGAATGTTTTGTGAAACTTAAACATAAATTATAAAATGGAAAAACATGTTTTTATTTTGAAACACTTTTGTTCTCAAATATGCAGTGTTGAGCTTACGTGTTCTCTTTTCAAACTACTTATTGTTGTTCTATTTTTAAATCTTGTTCTTTCGGTGATAAAAGAAGAAATTTAAAGATACTGGGTGATACTAGCTTTGTGTTACTCTTGTGTTCCTTGTTGAAATGCTAGTAGTGAATGTCGGAAAGCGTCAAGGCGTCAACACCTGAAAACTTCATCTTTATGGCTGTTGTCGAAATTGTTCCGGACCTTAAGTTACGATCACAACAATGGAATATTTTCACGGGTGAGTTCAAAAACACGTTCATTTATAAGATGTGTCATGCAGTGCCTCATTAGTTAGACGCTTACAGTTTTGTTTTGAATTACGCCATCAACCCAAACTAAACGTCTTATTGGAGCTAACTTGTGTTTGTCTTATAACTAAATTATATTAGTTATATTTACTTCTTAAACAAATGCCCGCTTTGTTTATTAATTTAAAGAGAGTTTGGGTACTGGGTTTAAACAAGTACTGCACTTCCCAAAGTACTTCTTTTTAAGTTACAGAAAATATTTCGAATTGAACACCGCTATCGCAAGGAACTTCATCCATGTGTTTCATTATTTTTTTTTGTTGATAAGTTGCAATATAAGGCTGTTTACAAACTCTATGTGCCAAAGCAGGATTTTGGTAGAGAAAAAAAAGACCTTTCATAGTTGTTAACAAAATTAATGTTAACATAAGCTGTTTTACTCTTTTGTTACTTCGGCCTACGTCTCTCAAATACTGTTACTTGATTTTAGATATTATGTTTTCCTAGAGGTGTTTTGTTTTTAATGCTAAGTATTATCAGAACTTTTGTACCGAAGTATTAGTTGAGAGGTATTGGCAATCAACACCATAGATGTATTAATTTGTCTGTACGAACAGAGATGTATTTATTTGTCTGTACGAACAGAGTTTCTCTTGACATTAATATTTGTTCCTCTAAATAGACAATGAAACTAATGTTTTTTTTATCTAATGTTCTGTTAGCCTTGAATTAGCAATGAACTTACTTTGGTGGCCACATGGTCTAAGGTGTCATTCTCGTGTTAAACTATACTCCTGATGACAGGAAGTCTTCTCCACACTGATGTAGGTACATTTCCTCTAAATTCAACCTTTCTGATGACAACGTAGCTCGTTAGCGTAATGAATACATGCCTATAACCTGAACAGGTGGTAAGACGTGGTGCTAAAAAAAAATAGCAATGAAAAGAAAGATTTTACAAATAGTATTTTTCAATCTATGTATAATTTTCCCCCTGCTTTTTTTAAAAGAAAAATTGTCATTATATTATTATTATACCTGTCAAGATTAACGTTATCTAATATTAGTAACAGCTGCAGTTGTAGAATTGCAAGCTTGCTGAGCTTCCTTTAGTAAACTTTGAAAAATGTACGGGTACATATTATGATATAGGTACCTTGATTTTAAAAAAAACTGTTTCCAAGGATATTTACGAGTTGTCAAAAAGTTTAATTAGAAAGATATTCGGCCCATGGGTGACACCTAACTTTTGAGACCAGTAAACCTCTCCTAGGCCTATTATATTTTAAAAAAAAACATAATCTAAAGTTAGCTTTAAAATATATTAGACTGGACTTAAAGTAGCCGCATGGCTTCTTTGGTGCTGACTGACAGCTGACGGCTTTGAAAAGCTACCGGACCAAATTATGTATCCCTACGCCGAACCATATGATCTGCAAAAAACATGTGTTTAGCGACTGTCAGAATTCAGCTGTGAACTGTCAGTCAGCACCAAAGAAGCCATGGGGCTACTGGTTTCTGAGTTATCAACGTTTTCTGGATCGGTCGTAATCTTGTAGTCCTACCTAATATTATTATCTTGGCGACTGTGATCTGAGGGTGAGATTTTACGTCCCCTAATTGACTAGCCTACACCTTAGGACCCTTCTAGCACCCTTGAATTAAGATGGGGGGAAAACTATGTCAGTCTTTATCAGAACATACTTTAAGTTATCAAGAATTATATAGCTATTGCCTATACCGGTAGATTTAGTTAGGTTAGTCACTAGTATTTACAAAACGTTTGCCAGTCGTGTTAACTATCCTAATAGAATAATATAAGTCACTTCCACTTTAGTTTCTTTAGTAAGGATATCTTTAAAATAGAACTTTAAGTTAGAAAAACTAGTAAGAACCTTCAAAGTTAAAAATAGAGTCTACTCTTTAAGGTCAGTAAACATTTTATTATTATTATTATTATTATTATTATTATTATTATTATTATTATTATTATTATTATTATTATTAGCACCGCGTCTTACTACCCGTTCGGGTTATACGCACTTACGCTAATGTGTAATGGTAGGGTGATTGTGATATGAAATGGAGGACCTACAGTTTAACGTGGAATCCGAACCACGGTGGAGGCCTGGCATTCCTCACATTCACAAGTTGTGATTAATACACATCTTGTCAGAGGTGAAGGAAGGGTTTGGTAATCAGATAAATCTGTGCCGGGACCGAGGATTGAACCCCGGACCCCTA
>CABFWB010007512.1:0-24261 GCA_902151455.1 Timema bartmani | reverse complement strand
ATATAGATTTTCTAAGTATACATCTTTTGCAAATAATTATGGGTATGCGGCGCAGGACTAGCATACCCAAAGAATACGCCTCTGCTAATTACCACTGGCAACACAAGATCTTCGGCAATGGTGTATGGTTTCTTAGCATTTGCAATTAAGTAAGAGGCTTCATGAGATGCTCTTAAGTACTTTTATCGACCAGTACATGAGTTTAAAGAGATTGTTATTGTTTTTTCGATTATTCTAATAGCCTTTCGAAAAATTGTACAGGCTTATTGAAATAGGAAGCATGCTTTGTTTGTTTATGTATTTTTAATATTGCAGGTTTGAGACTTTCACTCTCCAAACATTCATTACAAATCAAGCAGATAGGTCTGTCTTCAATATTTGTGGAAATAAAAGTAAATCCATATTGCAAATATGTTTAATTGTATTTCCTCTTTTTTGCGCGCGAATGAGAAATATCTTAAATTTTATATATCTGCACATTCTTGTTAGTGCTGGATGATCCCGATTCTGCAGGATCTCTAGCTTCAATATTATCTGCTGTCTTAATCTTTGACAAATTTAACCACTTATTCATGGGTATGATAATTTCGATTTTACCACAATTTGTCTTTGAAATGATCGTAGCCAATAACTGGTAACAGTTAATTATTTACTCGTCCAGTACATCTTTGTACGCCGGAGATACTAGAAGAACAACTAAACAACAACTTAACACTGTTCAAGCAACATTGAAAAACTTAACAACTGAACACTGTGCAACTAACACTGAACAGTGAACAACTAGCAATATCTCCGAACATGATGGATCCAGTATTGCCAACTCTATCGTTTCTAGCGATAGTACATGGACCTGAAATGGATTGTATTTTTACCGGTAGGATACTACTTTCTGAGATTATATTGATAAACCCACCGATTTTCATAAAAAATTATAATTGAGGTAAAACTTGTTTCTTTATAGCTGGCTCACAGGATATTACTTTTAGAAAATATCCCAAAATTGGATTGTACAGGTGGTGAAATTATATCAAAAGTAGTATCCAGATCGTACAGTTGGCAACACTGGATGGATCATAAACTGCTACTAAGGCCTTCCACACCGGGCGAAACTATTTAGTGACATGAGTTGGTGAACTGTTGTGGAACTCAACTGATGATGAGATTTGAAATTTACCTGCTAGTATTTCTATCTATCTCTGTCTCACTTGTAAGGTACAAGCCGCCAAGAATGAGTCACGACAGAATGTACTTTCAAATCTTTTGTTACTCTCTCTAGCCAGCAAAAAGCAAGACGAGACACTGTCATGTTGAGACAACAGTTCACAACAATCAATGTCGCCAATGTGGTCGAAAATGAAGGATATGATATTTGGTTCGTCACTCAATCCACATTCATCTTCTCGAAGTTACTTTGTCCCAGGGTGCCCAATTCATGAATGCTATAATGTTAACATAAAACTATTTTCAGACTTGAACCGCGTAAATGAAATTGATTTTGATGTTTCGGTTGGAGCCATAATAATGGGAAATGGGATTTATATAGTTGTGTTGACTTGAATTTAAAGTATATTCTAGAGTAAGTGATTTTAAAATATATTCAATGATAGCATGCTTTGTATATAATACAATATGAATTTGAAATTTTTTTTTCAATATAAGTAGGTTATTAAACATTGGATAATAATGACCGAAAAATTATACTATACCAAATAAATATATTCACACCGTCATCAAAGTATCCTCCTTGGAAACAAGATTGAAACAAGAAGCTCTAATAATTTCATCCCAGGCCCTAGGGTTGGGTAACCTGCACCCGGGCTACAGCTTTGTTTTTCTACATTGGAGTAGATGGCTATTTTGTCAATATTTTAAGCGTGAAAAAGCCAATTTTCTGTTTACAAGTCAAAATGCCGAGGATAAAAGCATCACCGAAAAAATGCGTAAAAACATCCAACTCTCAACACGCATCTAATACGTGGGTTTTTGTCGTTAAAGGTAAGTTGTCTTTTTTTTGTTTTGTTTTTTTAATACCAAGTGGTTGGGAGCGTCTAATTTTGTTGGTAATTGATGTATCGCCGATGTCAAATATTAAACGCTTTAATAAAATATGAGTTTTTAGACTTAAAACACTCCTGACATTTTAACAATTATGTATTCCTGTTGAGCATAGAAGTCTCAATAACTTTCAAGTTTCTAAAAGTCCGAGACTGAGGACAAGAGAAAGTTGTTGGCTTTTAACTTGAATTTAAGAAGATTCTTCTTAAAAGTGAACTAAAGGTGCGGGATAGGTACTGGGGGGCACCAAAGTTATCCATGTTGAGTGGTCACTAGGGTATATTTGGCTGGGAGATTTGGAAATACACTGTTTTGTTCTTGGCGCAAATAATCCAGCTCTTTAGTGATGAATAATTGAGGACCGAACCAAGTCCGGACCTTTTAGGACTTTTTTTTTCTAAAATATAATGTCGAAAAATGTATACGTAAGCAATAGGTCCTAAATTCTCATTAAAATGCGGGTAGTCTAATGTTACTAAATTCAAGATATTACAAGACTTTATTATAGTGAACATTTCAAAACCAAACTCAACTAAGTGATGCTAGAAAAATATCTTAGAAAAATCTGTAAAATTGCACAACCGAATCTTTAGGTATATTATAGAGGCGATTAATGTGCACTAGTTAGTCTAAACATTTTAAGGTTAAATAATGTGAGCTATAAATATATTACTAATCCTAGGTTTTTATCCAAATTAACTTAACCTAATCCTCAATACAGTAAATTACTTGGTTGAACTTTTCTAACCTTGCTACTGTTCCACTAATAAATTAGAATCTTAATTAATATTCACAAAATAAATTATTTGCCTTTTGTAGTATAAGATGGTGTCAGATCGTAAGGTATTATCATGGATAAAACTATATGTTTGTGTATGTATGTTTATTACTCGATTTGCTGTTTCATTGTGAGTATAAAGATAGTATTTCATTTTTTTTATGATTTGGATTCTAATGTGTATTACAGAGTATTATATAATAAGGTACTTACAATGTATTTCAGTAAATAATAACTTTATCATTGGCTAAATTGGGTCAAATATTCATTAACTGATTTAGTTGAAGTTAAACACATATTCCTAACTTATTAAACAGAAGGCTAAGATTACATTTCTCCATCTTAATAGTAGCAATATTCTTGAAAATACACAATTATTGTCTAAAATGCAAATGTTTGAAATCTGGTGTATACATTCGTAACTACCACTGATGTCTATGTCTTCCTGAACTCAGCCTCACATGATAGGCCTAATTAGTGGAGCTGCGTCTTGTTATTAAGTGAGTGATTAAAATCCTCACATCGCTAAACATAGCAATATCCGAGTGGGCCCCTTATGCTAGGTGATAATGTGGAAACCTCAGTGGCATCCCTTGGTTTTAAGGTTAGAATCTATGGTCCTTTCAATAGTGACCGTTGAGGCTACTCTTAGGCCCTGCTCTTCTCAGACTGGAGGTTTGTGGGAGATATAGGCCTACTGTCCTGTCCTTCTCAGACTCGAGGGTTGTGGGAGATATACTGTCCTGTCCTGTCCTTCTCAGACTGGAGGGTGTGGGAGATATACTGTCCTGTCCTGTCCTGTCCTGTCCTTCTCAGACTTGAGGGTTGTGGAAGATGTACTGTCCTTCTCAGACTTGAGGGTTGTGGAAGATGTACTGTCCTTCTCAGACTGGAGGGTGTGGGAGATGTGCTAGCAACATAAAGTTGATGACCAATGTTACACCCATTTTATCGTGCTCTTGTTTTTAGTTTTTGCTTAGCCCTATGAATGTTTATATTTGTATATTGTTGATGTTTGGTAAAGTGACGTGATGGCCCCACTATTCATTTTAAGCTAGTGCTTGTCAAGCTCCTCTCTGGAATTAGTTTTATGTAATATGTATGGCCTAGAATTTTTAAATTATGGTTGTTTGTGTAAGTTACTTAGTTATTGAAAACTAGCTAGTTTAACAAAGAATGGTATGAGATTTAATACTATGACAAACAAATTACTTTCCCTACACAAACACACACAACTTAGTCCAGGTATTTTAGCACGGACCAGTACACAAGTAAATATCTGTTTCCATTGAGAGTAAGAACTCATTGTTGAGTTTCAATTGTTTAGTCTTTGGTCGTGATATGGCTTAGACCTGTTGGTGGTGACGAGGCACAGACCTGTTGGTGGTGACATGAATCTGCTTCAGTGACCGCATGGTCTAAGGTATAACTTTGGTGTTTAACTAGACTACCGATGACAAGGAGATTGAAGTTCAAATATTGGTCGGGTGTTTTTTCCTAAATGGTTTTCCACTCTCCCTCCACGCAGATACCTGTACACTTCCTATAAATATAACCCTCCTCATGTCTAAAGGCATTAGTGTAATTAGTACACAGCGATTAACCCGAACGGGTAGTAAGACACGGTGTTAAAAAATAAATATGTATCTACTGTTTATTGATACTGTTGACTTAATGAAGCCATAATTGGTTTGGTTAAAACACAACTTTGTGCAATATTTTGGTTGAGTAATAGACATGGTATGTATTGTTGTGTTTCTCTCCAGGGGACTCTTTAGAGGTTCCTGAAGGGTTTGTTGGAGGCGGCACGCCAGATGTGGTGCAGCTGCGCCATCCACAGACTGGGGCCCCAGCCATGTTCCTCTTCAGCCCTGGGGATGGCATGGTGCAAGAGGTACTCACTTTCTCTGAGAACAGGAGGTGAGCTTCATCTTTGCATCGCCCTTACATCCTCATAGCACCCTTGCATCCTTATAGCACCCTTGCATCATTTTAGCACCCTTTCATCTTTTTAGCACCCTTGCATCCTTATAACAGCACTGCATCCTTATAACACCCCTGCATCCTTATAACATCCCTGCATCCTTCCTTATAACATCCCTGCATCCTTCCTTATAACATCCCTGATCCTTCCTTATAACATCCTTGATCCTTATAACGCCCCTGAATTCTTTTGCACCCTTGCATCCTTCTAGCACCCCTGTATATTAGCACCTTTGCATTCTTCAAGCACCTTTGCATTCTTCTAGCACCCCTGCATCCTTCAAGCACCCCTGCATCCTTCAAGCACCCCTGCATCCTTCAAGCACCCCTGCATCCTTCAAGCATTTCATCAAAATCTCGAGTTCGAATTTTTTGACGATCACCATACTTTCTCTACCTGTAAGATAGAGAGAAAGTAAAAATCTTGAGTAAAAATTTTTCAAAACATTAGTTTCAACTTTTTCTTTGTTAGTGTTAACAATACATTTTAAATCAAGGATTTGAATATCTTGAATAGAGAAAAATAATGGCTTCTATTTACTCTTTAGTTTGTTTGAATTTGTTTGAAACTAAAAAATATTAAGGTAATAATTTAAAAAATGGGGGGAAAATGAGATATTCACAGGAGAATTTTAAGATTATTGGAGAGAGTGAATTGGCAAGTTCCTGATAATTTTCTTCAAGAGTGCATGTCTTCAGATACAAGTAATGAAATTGGTGTCGGGTAAATGGCCTATTTTTTTCTCTATTTATTACAATGTAGGCTAGAGACTTAATGTCATGTTTTTCTTTTATATTTACTAACTTAAATAATTTTTTCCTTAAAATTTAAATTGTTTTCACTTTCTTTCTAACCTATAATCAAAATTCAATAATATACCTTAAGGATAAGTTAGGCCTAAGAAGTTATAAGCATTCTAACTAGCCCTTAGGCCAGAGGTCGGCAACCTTATTTGGGCAAAGAGCCACATTTTTGCATTTTAGAAAATTTGTGACGCTCAAAGAGCCACTTATACATTTTACTTATATGATTGATAAGTGTTATTAAAACATGCTTTTGTTATAGAATAAATCACATTTATTTAAGCTTAATATACAAACACCTTTCATTAGAATTTTCATACTAGGTGCGTAGTTAGTAATTTTTAGTTTTAGGCGCGATTCAAGACTCTCGTTGTGAAGGCTGCTCCTTAGTTAACTATTTATCAAGTTTATATTGGAGAATGTTTGCTCACAATAATGTAAAGTGGAAATATACTTTAAAACACTATGCATCAGATATTTTCTTGTTTGGTAGCTTTGAAGGAAAAGTTAGTAAAGACTTGTCAAAAATACTCTAATGTGGAGATAGATTTCAGTACAAACCTTACTAGACTACAAGATTCATTTATGTTTAACCAAAGAAAACTTAATTTAAGTTTTTGAAATAAATTCAATAGATCATATATATAGAGAGTTGGGCTATTATGCCAGTTTAACGTCCGCTTGTTATTAGTTGCTTAGGTTTTGAAATAATATTTTTGTTCAAGTAAAGTTTCTGTAAATTATGAAAACTTTCAATAGTTCTCGTTACGTTTGAGGTTAGTTGAGGAACAGAATATATATATTTTATAACAATATATATTTTATTTTTTTGGAAGTATCACAGACTTGTCGGTTTATTTGTGGATAATTTTTGGAAGTTGATCTAGAGTTTTTGATAACCAAATGTTTCTTCGAAATTATTAAGATTTAATATCTTGATTATTGCTATCCTTTATTGTTGTTGGCCTTTTTGTAGCTAATTTATTTTGACTTAACATTTTCTTAGTGTATTCTTGATGATTAGTGTATCTAAACATTTTGTACAGATACTTCCAAATTTATTTACTGAATTTTTGATGTAAAGTTTGTATAATTACTATTCAGGACTTAGATTAGAATATGAAGAGCTGTTTAAATATTAACATAGGCATAAATATTACTTAGAAGCTCTTTTTACATGGGAATATTTCTGTGTGTTCAAATGACACTTCCTTGGAAGATAATGAAAGTCACTATTCTGAATTGTGCAAACCGCCTTATGAAAGAGAAATAACTATCATACATTTTGTTATTTGTTACCAAGATAACTAATTCTGGAAATTAAAATTACAAAAGCACATTTATCATCTTCTTTAATTTTTGTATTCCTGTCTTGCCCTCTCCATGAAAATTCTAAGGTATTGATGTATATCTATAGTCATTTAGGGAGGACGGCAGTCGATCGTTCCAAATTTCCGAAACCAGATTCCATGATGTGTGGAAAATTTTCTTTGTGAAAATTCATAACTATTTCTGTAAACTCTGTTCACATCATGCTTGAGGTCAACAGATATGACACAATGTAATGAAACAGCTTTTTCTCCTTCATTGTTCTACAATGTACAGGATGAACAGTACATGACTCAGAGGTCCAGTGGTAACCTTGGGCCTCATCTTGTATTGTAAAAGAGTAGTTCTCACTGAAGTCCATCAAAATTATTGCTATATCTGATGGTTTGTTTTCTTTGAGATTTTTAAAGACGGTTGACTGTGACTTGACTATTACTAGATTTTGTTGGGGTGGGGGGGCATTCCTTGCAGTGCCTGAGCATGTATTCTATCTTTGCCTCTTCACACACTAAAAACTTCATAACATCCTTATAGCTATCTTCAGTTTGTGCAGCATGAAGGAGCAGTATAACATTTTGATGAATTGTGCATACACATATCGAGTGGGTGCCATTAGCACTGTCTAAAACACACATTTTTGGTTTCAAAGTGCAAAATTAAGAGAACCCTACCTTAAGCCGGATACTCTGACTTTAAACTCGAATATAATTCGCGAAGGTTACCCAAAATCACTTGCTTTCTCTTGTATTCATTTTTTCCTATATTCCATCTTTAATTCTGGGCATAACTCTAGACTGCTCATCACTTTCATAAGTTTCTCACTAAATCAATAATTTTGGGTTTAATTTTTTTCTCACATCTAGGATCTGGTTCAGCTAAAATTCCCTTTTCCTTAATATATCTGAGCTTGATGAACAGCAGAGTTACAAACACTAAATGTTTCTTGTATTTTTTCCCGTGTCCATGTCAATGAAGCAGGAACGGTTAGATGTTGAATTTGCTTTTTCCTTGAAATTGATTTCAATTTGTCTTTCATATTATCTAGAAGCTTGTCCATATCAGCTGCTTTCTCTTCCACAAGCTTCTCTGTTTTGGTTTATTTTGTTGGAATCTCAACCTTTAGCACATTAGCCTGAAATTTTGCTAAATTTTCCCTTCCATGAGATGTATTTTTATGCTCACTAAGGGCATGCAATATTAAAGGAGAACAACTCACTTCAGTAAAAGATTAATTGAGCCTTTCTCTTGTTTCTTTCTTTTCTACACCAGTCACTTCTTCTGGGGGGGTAAACCAATGTCCTCGGCTTTGGTGGGGTTATCCGCCCTTTCATCAGCACTCTGCATCACTTTTAAATAAAATAGCTCTACATTGAGAACACAGCTTTTGCTCTGGTATCACTTTAAATTCCTTCATTAATAGGTTTTTACATTGCTGTATACACACATAGTGATAGTGATTTTCTCACAGGTCTCAGGTCTCTTGTGCTGTTTTAGGGGATCACAACATATTCTTTGAAGATAATCAAACTTTTTCAAAAATACACTTTTATGGTGCAGACAAATGGGCTCTTAAGTATTTTGTTAGCTTCTGTTCTAACATTTAAAATAATTCTAAATCATCTTCAGTTAGATCAATACCTTTTTTTGAGACATAGCTACAGTTGTGACACTCTTGTCAAAGTTAATTGCCCAACACTACACTTAATATCTTCCATTTTATCTATTAAAAAACACTAATATTATGACAATACTGTACTTTACCTATCCACACTTAAAACATCACTGTAAATTATTAGATTATACACTGTACAAAAAGTTGATTTTAAGCAGCACAATACATTGATTGTTCCACCTAGGAAGAGCTCACGCAAACTGACTGAGGGACTGCCAAGCTACTGCATGGTTGTGACCTGTGAGTGAATTGAAGGTGACTCATGCGTGAGTCACTGGAGGTGAAGAAAAATAACTAAAAAGTGGTGCTCCCTAACAAAAAATCACTATGAACCAAAAATATGCAAATTTTCGAGCTCTAAAAGTTTGTTCCAGTAATATTTTGTTGTATAAAGTTTGATAGTTTTTAATAGATAGTTATAGAATTCAAATTTAAATCGCAAGAGGAACATAAAACTTAAATATTGACTATCTTTAGTGTTTACTTAATTTATGTAAGTTAATGTTGATCCATAATTATTTCTAGTATATTACATAGTTTTCCAATGAAATTAAAGTGTTTATTTGATCAGTAATATCAATCTTTTTAATTTAATATTGCCTCAAAGGTCAGGTTTAACTAGGTTGATTAGAGAACGACAATATACACCAGTATACATTATCTAAAGTTTGTATCTTAATAATTATAGTACTTTAAATATAAATTAGGGTTGTTATACTTGTGATGTCATCTAACCTGTGGGCATGCCTGTATAAATTAGGGTTGTTATACTTGTGATGTCATCTAACCTGTGGGCATGCCTACATAAATTAGGGCTGTTATATCTGTGATGTCATCTAACCTGTGCGCATGGATGTACATATTTCCGTTTTAGTATTGCTCTATTCTTGTGTGCTAGTTTTATTTGTAGATTTACAAAATTTCTTCAAATAAGATAATATAATTGGGGCATTCCATGGCAATTAACGCAAAGCATGAGACCCCCACCTTAAATTTTCATGAAACTTAAAAAAAAAAAATTCTTTCCTAGATGATGTAAATGGTAAAGTTATAAAAGTGTGCATACATGTAGTTTCCTAGGCTCTGTGTAGGGAGTGCATTATTTGAGGAAAAAATGTATAACTCTGTGTATAATCAACATATCACTGTCAAATTTTTACCATGTGTCAATTAAAGGCTCTAGGTTTAAGAAAAAAAAGTTGTACAAGCCTTGCTTACCTCCAAAAAACACTTAACATTAAATAGGCTAGTTTTATTTGGTTACTGACAAATTTTAAAGTGTAAAACCATTATGTATTATGGTGGGGATGTAGGAAACGCAAGAAAATGTGTTTGCAGTTTTTATATCAAAACTTTTTTGGTCAAAATAAATCAAATATTGCTTCATTACAAACATAAAGTTGAATTTTCTTCCCACGGTGATATCAGCCGTTCCTGAATATTTGTCAAGGGTGTCCTGGAATTTAATGACAACTTTTTCTCTTTATTTAAAAAGTTTCTCATCTAATGCTGCTATGCCCATGAGAGATACATCATAATAGATTCATACCCTCATATGAAAATTTAAATACTAAATACAACTGCAAAATGATAGTTTTGAAAGTGTTCATAAAAATGCTTGAATAATAAGTCATATCTTACTTTTCATCTGTTATGTAGGATTATTGAAGAGTATGTTGTACAAAATCAGCCTCCTTTTCAGGAAAGTAGTAAATCCTTCCAAAACCCTTTGTGATGGGAGGACTGACATAAGAAATTATGTTACACACAGGGACATAGTAGATGTTGTCTTTTCAGGAAGGCCAGTGAAACAATGGTGCAGGGCCGTTAGGAGTGCATAAACTTCGCTTTTACATCCCCTTTTCATCTTTTGGAAGTACTAGGTAATCCAAAAAAACCAGTGACGGTCATAAACACATGCAACATGTGAGTTTATACAGCTCTGTGGCAATTTGACTGCAGGTGGCTGCTCTCCAGATAAATGTAAAATAGTGCTGAAGTTATCAACAGAACTGATTCTCTTTGTTCCGGTGGAATCTTCAGACACAAGCCTTCTTTACACGATCAGTAATAATATCAGTATTACTGATTCATTAATTCCATCAGTATTGCACACCTTACTGATGATGATGCCATGACATATGGTCAATATTAATGACAATATTACTGACAGTTTAACTAGGTTAGGTAAACTTTATATTTTATTGAAAAAGTTTACATTTTTACACTTCTTAAATATGGATAACATGGACAGGTGACCTGGTGGTCTAGGGGTAAGGTGTCAGACTTCTGTGCTGAGGGTCCGGGGTTCAATCCTTGTTACCAGCACAGATTTATCTGATTGCCAAACCCTTCCTTTACCTCTGACAAGATGTGTATTAATCACAACCTGTGAATGTGAAGAATGCCAGGCCTCCACCGTGGTTCGGATTCCACGTTAAACTGTAGGTCCTCCATTTCATTTCACAATCACCCTACCATTGCACATTAGAGTAAGTGCGTATAACCCGAACGGGTAGTAAGACGCGGTGCTAATAATAATAATTAATAATAGATAACATGGAAAATCATGTTTAGCCATAATTTTACATGTCTTCAGTATGAAGAGAACTGTGAAACATAAGTCTTAGATGGAGTGGTTAAGAAACCTGAATTAATACTCTCATATAAATTTATTATGATGAGATACAACATACTGATGCCAGTGATTACCAAAATTACCTAATGATGATTGCAGAAACTTTCAAGAATTTAGATGACATGGTGAAGCACTTTTTATAAAGAAATAATAGGAATATGTGAAATTGTATTTCGTTCAAAGAGAGATCATTGTTGACCTTGATACCTAGCAACGGGAAGGAGTTTCACGAATTTAAAATTTTCAGTAATAATGTCAACATTGTCAATCAGCTCTGCAATCCTAGAAACATGTAAAGTTTTGCTAAAATTTCTGCAAAACTACATAAAGGTATGTGGATGAATAAAACACTGCTTTTATATAAAAATAGATATATTCAATTGCAATGACGGTTGTTCAACATGTTATTTTTGAACATTACAATCACAAATGAGTGTTATCAGTTTATGAATTAAATAGGGACCTTAAATCATGCTTTTCATTTGAGTACTAACAATCATTTGACTGTGTTTCACTGAGATTAGGCTGACGTTATAGCGACTGCTTTGAATGCTGGTAGGGCCTAATTATGAGATTGTGTATTTGGGAAAGGAATTTGATTGGTTTTACTTATAGATTCTGATGCAGAGGAATAAAAATTGTTTGAACTTGTTAATTGAAAACTTTTATTTGTTTTTACTGAGTCCTTGTGTAAAGTTCCTAACTGAGCTTAGAGCTTAGGATGAAACATCATTGATTGCCTTTTTTCTACTAGCAATCGATGCCTTGGATCTACATCTTTTGGCCCACACTTTGGCAATGTATAAATAATAATCATTAGCATTTCCTTCTTTTGATGAATTTGCCAAATACTTACACGCGAGGCTAAGAAACTCATTTT
The DNA here is from genome assembly GCA_902151455.1 of Timema bartmani. Taxonomy (NCBI): domain Eukaryota; kingdom Metazoa; phylum Arthropoda; class Insecta; order Phasmatodea; family Timematidae; genus Timema; species Timema bartmani. The sequence continues at coordinate 12,122 of CABFWB010007512.1, read as the reverse complement.
GTTTTATTATAGGTCCTTGTTTCTTTTGCTTTTTAGCGTGCTGTTGTGTAGGTAGTCCTATTATCGAGCTTGATTATGCAGACACTGGTCTTGGTGTTGTGGTCACTGTTGGTGTTTGTGGTGATGGTGACTCACAGTGGTCTATAACTTGTGTAGGTAGTCCTATTATCGAGCTTGATTATGCAGACACTGGTCTTGGTATTGTGGTCACTGTTGGTGTTTGTGGTGATGGTGACTCACAGTGGTCTATAACAGAAGGCTGTTCTACTTGTTTAGCATCCATGCATCTAGTTTGGGGTGCCTGAAAAATTAGGGCTTAATAAACAAAACTTTATGTTTAGGCCTAAATACACACACATACATACACACTATGTATTACTATATTTGTATAGTATACATATTTTTGATTCTTTTTTTATTTTTTCAGTTTTAAACGACAAGTGCTTAGTCGATTTGGATCGCAAATGGTTTTTTAGAACAAAACAACAATTTTTGGATCTGCCTGAGAGCAATAGATGGTAAACACATTGCCATAAAAAAATTACAAACTCAGGCTCTGTGTACAACAACTACAAACGGTTTCACATTACAGTACTATTAGCTGTTGTAAACACAAACAAGAAGTTCATCTAGGTAGACACTGGAATAAAGAGTTTAATATCTAATGCAAGTTTGCTTTTTTATTTCATATTTGGAGAACTAGTTTAACAAAATACAGCTTGTTTTTTAAACACAATTTTCTATCTAAGAAAATTGGACACACATAACTCCTTTGTAACATCATGGTGGCTACAGACAGGGAAAACCTGGAAAAGTCAGGGAATTTTTGGATGACAGGGAAATGTCAGGGAATTTTTGGATGACAGGGAAATGTCAGGGAATTTTTGGATGACAGGGAAATGTCAGGGAATTTAACTAAAAATAAGGAAAAGTCAGGGAATTATAAAATATGTATAAAATACCCATTAATTTCGCAACTAAACACTAAAATAAGAGTTAATAATACCTAAATAAAATAACATTTTAATTTTTAAAATAACTGATAAAACTGTTTATGTTTAGTAGATACAAACTTTTTTTAATATGTGATCAATAATAAATAAAACAAGTCATCATCCACCATTAAAACTGTAAAAAAGTAGTCAGGTAAAATTGAAAAATGTTGCCTGGAAAAGTCAGGGAATTTTGAAAATTATGTTTTGTAGCCACCCTGAACATTGACAGTACAGATAGTGCACTCTGTTACCTTTACGAGCTATGTTCCATAGAAACAGATCAAATAGTGCTAAACAAACCAGGACACGATTTGCGAATATTTCATCAATGAAGGGAAATTTTTGTAACTAAATATAGACTAAAAATAAATAACTCAAGCAATATGTTTTATAGTAAGGGGGATAATTATTTTATGATTTGTTAGTAAAATAAGGTTTATTAAAATACTTTATTACATTTATTATATATGTTTATTTGCTTTCTAAATAGCCCCATTAGTTCTTGTCTATTCTCATATCCCCTGTTGACATAATTAAAACTCTAGATTCAGAAGCATTTTTATGAATCGGAAAAGAATGACCTTGCTTGTGGTGAGAGGTTTTGAGGAATTTAACTTTTCCTTTATTTTCACTATTAAATTTATTATCAAGCTATTTTTGTTTTCCATTTTTATTTGCTATGTTTTTATTGATGGAAATTATAGACTGATAATGGCCAATATATAATAAAACCTGTGTTTAAAATAGACCAAGATGTGTGTGGGTGAATATTTGACGCCCACTGTACCTCAGCGTACATCATGAATTATCCAGCTCTCCTTTGTAGGCTAGCTTCTTGTTTGTCTATTTATTCACACATTTAAAATAATCTGTTAAAAAAAATTAATTGTAAATAATTATTGTTGACAATTTAAAAACATGGACACAAAAAAATTTACTTCCTTTGTGGTAACCACAGGCATTGTGATGTTGGCTGGAAGTTCACACAAGACAAGAAATTGTAGTGTGTAGAATACCCAAGAAGTTGGTTGGAAAATCTCCTCGTATCCAGCTCCAAAGTATTTAGACGCTATATGCTGTCTTTTTGTGGTAGTTGGATTGCAAAGTATTTATCTTTTGCCGAACATCTTCCTTCTTAGCATTCAGATTAATTTTTTGATAACACATTAACACATTATTTACTTTTTATCACCGCGTCTTACTATCTGTTCAGGTTATACACAGTTTGATAACTACTCTAATGGTGTAGGGATGTGGAAAGGGGCATTTTAGAGGTAATCTACCTACATTTGCATGGAAGGAGAGTGGGAAACCATTTAGGAACCCCCCGCCCCCCAGTGGACCTGACCGGGATTCAAATCCAGATCTTTCCGTCATCAGCAGGCAAGAGTGACACCTTAGACCATTCGGCCACTGAATCGGGTCTAACATTTAGTGCCGAATCACACTTGTATTTATTTATATAAACAGGATGACATGTGTCCCACAATTCCGGGAGTGTTTAATATAATTCTATAAAGTTTTGTAATAATTCGCGGTCTTTCGTACATTTTACCACATAATCATTCTTCAACTGCATTGTCTACTTAGTCACAGATATTAAAGCTCTCAGAAACCTCCTCCCTGGTTAGTGCTTTTACTAATAATACTAATGGAAAAACTGGCACTAATACTGCTGCATGCTCTTGTGTGCGGTATTACTTTCGATATTCCCTAATACTGAGTGATACTGATGGTTATACTTTTAGAAATTGTGATATTCGTTTATACTCCCCATCATTATTTTTTACCTCTGACCATCATTAATACCGTCACTTTTTCTTAATAACTACAGTATTACAGATCATGTAGGGTCAGCTATGGGAATGAAATAGTGAAAGTCAGGTGTACCAGGAACTGATTTTGCCTTGAAGATTTGGGTTTCTAGCTGCTGACTTGTTTCTGAAAGTGTTTCTATTTTCACCATTCAAAAATTGTATGTTTTCAACTCTTGCCTTGCATAAATTGAGAACATTTTTGGCTAACTCAATTTCATTACCGGGACACATTTGTAGGCTTGCTGTGGTAACCAGACACTTCACTGTTACACCAATGCAGCCCTGAGGATATTTTCTGTGACGAGTTGCAAAAAAAAGTCCATGATGCCGCTAAAGTAAAGTCTTGGTTGTTGTGGCAAAGGTTGATAAAGATTTTGCAGTTCTTGTATTGTGCATATCTGTCACTGAAATAATGTACATTTTTTACAACTGGAAATTTTTCTTTTATAGACTATGCAATTTTTTGTGTATTTTGTACACAAAGGCCAGATCATGCCCCAAATTATTGGATAAGATGCATAAACTTGAAATGGCTCGAAACGTGTGTTTATTACCACTGATTAGTGAACAACTGTTACATGTCCAGTGATATTCTTGTACTTGATCTTGAATAACAAAGTAGTTTTTACTGAAGTCTATGAGATCAATACCTTCATCATGGTAGAGGTATGCTTTCATTTCCTTTAAGTAGTTTTCTTGGGGCTTAGTTAAAAATGAATGGGTAGCAAATATTTCAAATGGGAACGCGGCAGTAGACCTAATGTCGGTTGGCCTAAAGGTCATTAGCTGGCCTCAAGGTAATTTGACTTAAAATTTAAAGTTAAAACTAAGTCTCAGGTGTTTATGACCTAAAAATTAACACATATGCCCTAAACATTTTTGTTAAAGATAATATATATTATTAAAAATCATCAAATCATTGAAGTAACATGCAGATAAAGAAATTAGCTGACAAATCTTTAATTATTGATAACCTTCACTTCACAAACATTAGGCCCTACAGAACAATATCAATCCATCAGTACTAAAGTATACAAACTGAATGCTCATGCTCAATCCATATCCTAATATATGGTCAACACTAAATTAAACATTGATGACAGGTTACATCTTTTTAATGATATGATCCTTGACTTGTATGATAAACATGCATCAGTAAAAATGCTACGTGTTAGTAGACTACCTGCGTAATGGCATAGGCTCGGACAAAATATCATAAGAAAACTGTAAATCATGATAAGAAGGTGCCGCTTGGCAGGCGTGTTCTTTATAGCCTGAAGAATGATATAAGATTGGGAAACACACTGACATTCCATACAGGATGCCATTTTCTAAGATGGCGACAAAAAACATGAAGTGCCTACAGCTTGGCTATCCTTTGTCCGATTTTGATTTATTTTTGATGAAAGCTTGTACAAAATACAATAATTTTGGTTATTACATATTTCACAGTAAGCATGTTAGTTTCCTTGGAAATTGGTAAAATATGTATTTTTTAAAACAAGTCTTTAAGAACACGTCTACCAAGCGGCACCTTCTCATCATGATTTGCAGTTTATTTGGATGAATAAAGACATTAGGTTATTGATGAGATGTGACCAAACATGCGAAATTTAAACACGAATCAAAAATCATGCCACTCACAGAGAACATAAATTTTGAAGGGTATAAACATCTAGGTAATAAATGTACCCAGGCCATTAGGAAAGCTAAAATGGACTTTTCCCTTTCGCTCAAATACTAACCCAGCACCCAAAAAACTATTGAGGGAGCTGTGGAGAATGGGAGTGGGGCATACACTACCCAAAAACACTCGTATACACATCAGTCCCAATAAACTCAACGAAGAGTTTCTTTGCATTCCTAATTTAATCAACATTATAGCTAGAATACAAACTGTAAACTACATTTATGCAAGCCATTCTTATAGGAACACGCAGACTTCTACTGAATGTGGACCACTCCCTGGTTCCCTGCTGACTGACATACCATTAGGAGTAACTACAACACAACTGACAACAATGACTAAAAACCTTGGCGTGATTATTGATGAAAATCTTAGAAGATGACAGATCAGCTAACTTTGATTTGCAAGAAAGGTTATGCCTGCCTACATTCATTGAGAAGGTTGAAGAATTTTCTACCAGAATATGTGCGAATTATCCCGGTTCAGACCTTAATAATGCCACACTTTGACTACACTGACATAGTATACAATGACTTAAAAGACAATTTAGCAGAACTACTTCAAAACAAGTGTGTTTGATATATATTTAATTTAAAATGGCATGACCATATTTCTATGTATTTTAATAAACTGGGTTGGTTAAGAATAAATGTAAGGTGAAGGCTACACTAAATACTGCTTCGCAAAATATTATCAACATCTCGGCCTCATTACCTCTCCTCACGGTTCCTATTCCTGAAGGATAAACACACCTGTGCTACTATATCAGAATACACTCTACAGATGTCTATTCCCATAAATAGATCTCAAATATATGCTCATTCTTTTACTGTCCTGGTATCACACAGGCTTGGAACAAACTAAACAACTCAACTCATCACCTAACATCCAAAACTCCCTTCATGTGTGCGGCCATGCAATATATCTTGTCTGATATGCTAAACTGAGTTCTTGAAACTATTTAAGCTGTAAATGCGCGTGTAAATGGTTTTCTACTTATTTTAATATCTCTTTAATAAAATTTGTTTGTTTTTCAATAACTGTAATATTATATGTTGTATTCAACACTGGTTAACTGCTTCTGTGATTTACGCGAATTATTACGAGCAGCTTATTTGTGCAGGAAATTATTTGCCCGAGCTATTATGGGCAGCCTGTTTGGGAAGAAAATTAGTTGCCCGGGTTATTACGGCCATGATAAATCTGTAAAAATATATTAGCCTGATATATTATGTTTACAAAAAATACATGAAAAGACCGCTAGATAGTAATCAGATAAAGTCTTTGTTTACACTATACTCTAGCAGCAGATTTCTATACTTCTAATTATAGCTTAAAACTGACAGTCAATAACTTGGCTTATGTTCATCCTAATGTTTTTACACTATTTTGATATATATTTTAGATAATTTAAAATGTTAGAAGAAAGCTTTGAAGAGTTTATCAACTTGAATGAAATAAATTTTGATGTCTTGGGTAGTGATACAAGTGTATCTGAGGTGTCCAGTATTTCAGAAAATGAGTCTATCGACTTGTCTGTAGGCTGACAGTGGTGTAAAGTAAACACAACAGTGCAGCTTCCCGCGTGTCCGCCTAGATTTCAGAAGGGGATATGTCATAAAAGAGCCCTAGTTATAACCATGGGGTATTATCAGAAAATACTCGGTTTTTTCATCTGAATATTGACAGCACAAGTGATGGGAGATGGCGTTAAGATATTTCTAAAAATATTGATGTTACCGAAACCTTGATATTTGTTCTTATTAATTAAAATTGAATTATAAGGAAGATACAATTATTTCATTGAATCCCTTCTAGAAGCAAAAAAATAAAAGTGATGTTAACTATAACTTGCATTTAATTTATTTTTAATCTATTCTTAAATTTAAATGATGACAAATGAATTAAGTGCTGTGTGTGTACACCAATATTAGAATGCCCCCATCTATAAACTTATGTTGATTTTGACTACAAGAATCTCGACTTTATTTTTATGTTCACACTAATACATTCATACGTTCAAGCAGGATGGAGATGATCTGGAGGGGCTTTAACATCATATAATGAATAATTATAATTTTTTTTCTAATAATTTAACACAGCATTCTTACATTTTATTTAAACCAATATCCTTGTTCTTATTAATGAAGGGCCTATATAATTTTTACTAAATATAACCTTATCAACGCTAAATTAATTTTTAGAGATTCTTACACAAAGTAACTTTACTATCGATGTTATTATGAATTGTTTATTAATGTAAATATTTGAGTATGTATGTGGATTAATATTTATAACGGACAGTTTAAAAGTAATCAGAAAAATAACATGAGCTCTTATTTAGAAACAAACATCTTCCCAATAAAAAACTTATTCAATAACAGAAACTAACATTGCTATAGATTCACATATATGCATACAATTTTCAAATAGCAGGCAAAAATTGCAAACACCAATCTATATATTTTAAATACAGATGTTTGAAATGCCATTGTCTTGCGTGCAGCATGAGCAGTCCCACCTTTTCCTGCTATAAAAACAGTTTGATTGTTACAACAACCTTATGTTCTATAAGGCAAATACAGAAAGTTCTTGATTGTTCGACAACCTTATGTTCTATAAGGTAAATGCAGAAGGTTTTAGATTGTTAAGACAACCTTATGTTGCATAAAATTTTAGAAAACATTCTAATTTGATCTTTCGTAAGGAGCGAATACTATAATAAGGTTAAGACTTAGATATTATTGTAATTTAATAAATGCAAGTATGAATTATATTGGTTAGGTAACCTTTAAAATATTGTATATAAATACATTATAATTTGCCCTTATAAGAAGTTGTCATAATTTGGTAATATCTGTTTACATTGGTAGCGTTGTTGGTATATAAGTCAAATACATACAAAAATAACACCACGACTTAACAACCATGAACAGACAAGCAACCACAGTTAAAATAAAAGACAATTTAAAATACCAAGCTAAGATATATTACACCATATATGAAGAGTTGGTTAGTTTAATTTAATAAATTTTAGTGACCAAGTAATTTGCATAAAAATTGGTTTTGCGTTTTTTAATATTATCTAAGTCTTATCTGTGTTTTTTTTTATCCCTGTACTCCTTCCAGTTTTCCGGTGTGAGCTGGAGTTTACCGGAATTTCACTAACCCGACATGTTTCAGTACTGTGACTGGTGGACCATAATCATGGAACTGAAAATTGAAATTAAAAACTGAGAAAATCCTATAGATTACAAACCAAACATATAAATAAGTAGAATAAGAAAGCTAGGGAATACAATTAAAAAACCCAAAATAAAGGTAAAGCAGCAATATTCCAACAAACAAACTTACATCGTTTGTGCAGAAACACAACGTGTTGTAACGACCTATAAATGTTGACTGTCTTAGTGTGGTTGATCGTAGAATCAGGTGAAATGGAACTTGCAGTGCTGGAAACCTAATATAATTAGTTTAGTTTAGTTTAGTTGACCATTGGCAGGCCATATATACTTAGTAGTTCACAGTTATACAATTGTGTAAAACATGATCAGGGAAAAATGAAATGTAATTATTGTTTGGAAAACCTCTAAAAGTGAATTCTTGTGGGCACTCTGACTGGATCATTGTTGTAATATCATACCCTAAGTGTGTTCCACTACTGAAGTACACAATAAAATTTTATATGTAACCATTGGTATCACAAAGCTCAAGCATGGTATGCCAAAAGGTGCAGCTTTCATCAAGATGGACTGCTAGCCCAGCTTTCCACAGTAGCAGCAATTCTTAGTTAATAATATACCCGCCTCGGTGGCGTAGTTGGCTAACTTGCTAGTCTTGTTGAGCTCGACCGCCGAGGACGGGGAGATCGAGGTTCGAATCTCGGTCGGGTAGACTGGGAGTAGTTTTTCCTAAATGGTTTTCCACTCTCCCTCCACGCAAATGCGGGTTCACTTCTAAATTCAATTCCTAATCCATTAGCGTAATTAGTACTTAAGCGTATAACCCGAACGGGTAGTAAGACGCGGTGCTAAATATTATTATTATCTTAGTTAATACAATTTCTTCTTCTTTTGCTTCTTAAATGTAATTGCTGCCAGGGGAATTATACTGTTAAGAATTAAGCATAATGAACACACGGCAATCACAGAAGTTTTAAAATTGGCATGTGTCAAATATAATATTGGCTATTAATTACATTTAAGTTTTACCAACCCACCTTTAATGAAGTCTTCATTTGGTCGACCAGGGTAATGTGGATCATGTGGAATAAAAGTATTATTAAACAATCCACCATTTTAGAGCTTTCACTGTTCTTCAAAATATTAACTTTGAAATTAGTTTTAAAAAAAAACTTAATTCATATTAAAAAGCAAGAAGTGGGTAAGAAGTTTGCCAACTACATTAATTATTTTAGTGCCACAAGCCGATCTGATCGGCTATGCCTACTATCGTTAAAAATGCCATAGCCGATGGGGTCGGCTCTCCAGATTTGAGCTAGTTCTCGCTTTATCTGATAGATAGTGTAGTTGTATCATATATCACTGGAAAGAGAACATTTCCCTCTATTATTTTATATAAGGTTGGCAACAAAAATCAACCATAAATAGTTGTTATTATAACTGGGAGTTAAGTAGATTTACAATGGGTGGGTCACATACTCAATGCACTAAGTGCAATGCCAGTTTACATACAAGCTGTATGAAAAACATAAGTGTGGCTCACATTTATACTGATGTAAACAGTTTTCAAATGCACGTGTTAAATTGTTCTGAGCTTAGAAAAATATACTATTTAGATTTTCATGTTATGTCGTGTGAATGAAAAGATTTCTTTACGATTGTAGTAAGTAAATAGGTAAATAGGCGCAATGACTTTATAAATGTATATAATATTTTTTTTAAATATGAAATTATTAATTATAAAAGGTTTTTTGAAAAATGCATTAATTATTGTAGGCCTAAATATTTATTCATGAGGTAAGCAATATAATAAATCTTGCTGCTGTAAGGTAAGCGATAATGGACCAAAAATATCCAATGTAAGATAGCAAATAAAAATTCCTGTAGTTACAATTTATAATCATATATATTCAAAACTTTATTTTCTTGTATAAAACTAAATGCACAACAAAATAATATTGAAATGTATATATAATATTTTTTTAAATACTATTAGTTTTGAAGAAAATTAAAAGTTAAAAAAATTTAAAATAAATTTAATAATTTTAATTAAATTTTACTAATTTATAATTATTATTAGAACAGTACACACGGATTAAAATGATAGAAAAATCAAAATAATCCCTTCATAAATAAAGGTTTGGCGAATTTTCTTGCAAACCCTTACAAAAATGATGAAATAGCTCTGGCATTCTTCGCATACAAAACCTAACAGGCCTCTGGCATTCTTCATGCGCAAATTTTGGAATAGGCATAGCACTAAAAGGGTTAAAGTGATTTTGTAAAACAAATTTGCACAGTTATTACCTAACTCTAATTACCTGGTTGCTGCTAACAGGGAAAAACTTTAAAAAGTCATGGAATTTTTTGATGGCAGAGAAAATAAGGAAATGTCAGGGAATTTAATTAAGTAAAAGGAAAAGTCAGGGTATTTAAATACATAACTAATGAGACTAGTGAGAGATTTTGTTTCTCTAATTAAAAAAAAATACATTTCCTAGGTATGGCAAGTTTAACATGAAAGTTAAAACAAGGTTTCTTTTAAAGCACATTTACGCAGGGCCAAGAATAATACCTTAAACATTAAATGTAATAGGCCTACTGTAAAAATATATTATAAATATGGGTATGTTTAGTAGCCGCTAGAATTGTTTCTGAAAATATATTATCAATGTTACAAACAGAAAAATTGCCATTCACAAAGATAAATTGCTAAAAGGGTGAGTCAGAAGTTTTTTAAATGTTGTCTGGAAAAGTCAGGGAATTTTTTAATAAAAGTTTTATAGCCACTATGTATTTAATTGATCACCATGTTAATTCCACAAATGGATGAAGTGTATAGATTGTCTGAAATGGTCATGACCAGGGCCCAGATTTTAATCTAAAAATTGTCAGAAAAATAACCACGATAATGACATTAAAAATGCTAGTAAATTATTTCAATTATACACCATAAAAATATCCAAAAATGTTAATGAAAACTTGGAAATAGTGTGTATGAATATACTAAAACCAGCCCTTCACAAATTGAAACTTAAATTGATCTATATGCAATGAAAAACTTTAGCAAATAAACTCTTGCATTCCACCAAACATGAACATTGGTTACAAATACTTAGTTATCCCATCCTTCCCCCCAAATATCTATTTCCAGCTGGGTTTAATGCTACACAAAAAAATGTGGATTTTCCTACTGCAAAAGTGAAGAGTGTTCAAAGTTAATTGGAAGCCTAAATTAATTATCTGGTCAGTCTGACAACTTTATGGTGAAAAATCTTGTGTTTGAATATTTTTGTTTGTTCTGTCGCCACACCTCACTATCCGTTTGGGTTATTCATATATGTACTAATGATGCTAAAGTGTTTGGAATGAGAAAGGTTGAATTTAAAGGAAGTTTACCTGTATTTGTGTGAAAGAAGATTGGAAAACCATTTTGGAAGAAAATATTACACTTGACGGGGTCTCAAATCCTAATCTCTGGCATCAGCAGTCCAGTCTATTGCAAGAGTGACACCTTAGACTATTTGAGCACTGTATGGAGTGTTTGAGTATTGTAACTACAAAACAACAATATTATTAAATATAAAAATGACTAAACTCTATTCAAAGCATAAAAAATAAATTCAAATTTACTAGAAATTTTCTTCAAATAGTGTATTATGAATAGAGTTTATTGAGCACAGTCTCTAATGTGCCAAAATGACAGGCAATCATTATCCTAGTCCTGGTCATGCCACTTTTCACTCATTCATCTTTTATAATACTACAGTATTCTTTTAAATATAAATAATCTTGAAAATGATAATACATTAAGAGTCTCAGAAACTTGTCCTAATGTGGACTGAGATAGTGTCGAGTTATTGAAATGTCTAGTTTTACGAATGAACTTTGAAGATTCATGTTTACTAAACAAGGATGAATCACAGTACAGTATCAATTATTATAGATACAGTAGATACTCTAGTATTGTACGGTACAATAACAGTAATATACGTACAGTACAATATATTTTGTGTTAATATAATGTTGTAAATACATATGTGTAATAAACAGAAATGCGGTACAGTACTGTACATATAATATTGTATTGATTCGAATAACATGCTACTAAATTGAAAAACTAACAAACACAGCACTTGTAAAAACACCCCATCACGACTGTTCCACTTGAGTTACATTAACAAACTGAGAGGTTCTAAAGTTGAATGACCTTGGATTGTGATGACTGGCGCCAACAACTGTGTGCACGTGCGCGTCGGGCTACATGGAATGTCGTGTTATCGATTGCTGAGTTTCCGAGACTCCTGTATATGGAATATACCTGAAAATTATTTTAACCAAGTTAATTGTACATAATTTCTTATTTTTTTCCCCGCCCTATTTTACTTCCTCTTTATGTTCTATGCATACTTGCTAATGAATAGTGATGAAGGTAGAATTT